>VNKC01001740.1:0-50481 GCA_008042775.1 Drosophila pectinifera | reverse complement strand
TATTTTCAAGTTTATAGAGTTATGCTTAAAGTTTATTTGTAGTCTGTATTTAATGTGTTTAATTTTGCACTTTTAGTTATATTATATATATCAATAATCTCAAAAGAAATAAATATTCGAAATTAGGTCCTTAGGATAACTAAAATGTTATAAATTTCTTATTAAAACACTACCATAAACTTTGGTGCTAAAAAGCAGTCTTTTTTAAATATTTAAAATGGTTTCTCAATCTTTTTTCTGAGTGCTCGTTAGGGACTCCTTTTTTTATCATCGAATGCCATTTTGCAACGTGTCATATTTACTCTGCGGATTTGTCCCATTATTCACTTGACATCTCCACGGAGATCCGAGTGCCCTTCGAGTTCTTTTTTGTTGTTTGTGATTCTCAAGTGCCTTGTGCGGCTTAGTTTAAAGTTGATTCGCTGCCACGCGCTTTCCATTTGCCATTTCCCCCGCCATTTTCCCTCTCCCTGCTCCCCTGCATTGTTGTTATTCTTGCAAATTTTTCTTTATCTATTTTTCTATATCATTGAACTGTTTTTTATGGGATTTTCTTCTTCATTCGGTTTTGGTTTTCTGTTTGGTTTTGGAAGGGTGGCAATGGGTTTGGCTGGGGAATAGCCTCCGATTCCTGGTTGATCTGCAGGCCCTGGTGACTCCTTATCGAGTGGAACGTACGCCCTGGGCATATGTGAGGAGAGTGAAATGATGATATGTGGCTTATTATTGTCAGTTTTTATGGGATTTTCATGTGTGACTGCATTCGGGCTTCTGGTAGATGGGTGTTTGGTCTTCGTTCGGCGAATATGTTGAAGTGAATGTGTTAGATAAGAAAAGCGGGAAATGCTGCTGGGTGGGGGACATATGAGGGGAACGGGGAAGGTAATGGGATTAAGGAGATAAATATTCGGGAGTTCATTTGGTTAAGAAAATATTATGGTTACTATAATTAAATGATATGTATACAGGTATTTTTAAGAAGAGGTTTATCTATTTAAAAGCGTGGAATTTCGGCAGCTTGTTAGCCATTACTTTTTAAATAAGTGTATGAATAAATATTTAAAAAATAATCTAAATAAAAGTCCAAAAGTACTTCCTTCAGGCCTACAGACATTAATCGTAGGTTTTAGCAGGCATTGAACATAAAAGTTCAAGTTCAAATTCAGCGGCAAATAGAAAAACATATTTTAAATAGATGTAAGCTAAATAGGTTTTAAATTAATAATATAATAAATAAAATTTGATTTATGAATGAATAAGTCTTTTATTTTAGTTCTTTGTCATAAATCGGGTTTCAAACCATTTAATTAAATATTATTTTATTAAGGAAAAAGAATTTTAAAATTATTAAAAAGGGTAAAATTATTAATAAATAAGTATTTACCTCATTTTTATATGGAAATTCTCCAACTACATTCTCTATCTCATCTCATCTTGTCCCGGCAAATGCATAAGAAGTCCACTGAAATCCCTGACAAACAATACCACTCCCACCAGCAAATAAACTTCCAACAGAACGTGATCAAACATAATCAAAGAATAAGGTACACTAGATCCTTCGTCCTCTGAAACCTCTTCCCCAAGAGGGAAAACTATCAAGCGTGGCGCAGCAGGGAGAAGGGGAGAGAGAAGGACCTTATAATTTTCTTATGAAATAAACTGCAAATAAAGTGAATTTTATGCAAAATATGTTTAATAAACAAAATCAAGTTTGGGCCAACGAGGGGACAACAAAACAGCCGAAACAGGAGGAAAACGAGCTAGAGCCGGAAAAGGACATCGACGACAGTGTGAAGATTTTTAATTGCCTTAGGAAATTGTGTGTGCGAGTGTGTGTGTGGGACTTGAGATGCCAAGCCAAGATAATAAGATTGTAAACTATGAAACGATGGGGCGGAGAGAGGGGTTGAAGAGGAATTATCCCCAGCTCGGGCTCAACCCCATGTGTGTGGGTGTGTGTGTGTTTTCCTCTCGGCTGGTTAGTGTCCTTAAGACTGTGGATGGGGAAGTGTCCTTTCTGCCTGGTTTTGCCTTTTTAATGTCATTTCAGCTACTTTACAACGAGATATTTCAGTGAGGCGAAGCCCATCCTTGGCTTGCTTGCCAAAAGGATGAGGATTTGGTGTCTCCGGGAATATTTCAGAAAATGCCAACTCATTACAATTTGGCCTGACTCTTGACTCTGCGGCAACTTTACTTTCTTTCCCTCAGTAAAAGTTGTCGCCACTACAATCTGGCTACGTAATTAATGCTGTATATATACACCTCCGTACCAGTATCTCATTGGATCTATATGTAAATCAGCTCTTCTTGTACCATATTGAACTCGTCTTACTTTCGGCCATTTTTTGTGCTGACGCTAACTCGAAAATAATTTGATATTTTCAATTAAAGTTTTCAATGGCTTTTGAAAATGTTTTCTGGTTTTTGAACTGCCAAAGGGGGTAGGGGGAGGGGACACAATAATTGCATTGTAATTGACTTTTGATAGTGTTCCCCCCTCCTCACTAATAGGTCCTGGAAGGGAGCAGGAATGTTTTGTGGTTTAGGGGTTGGTTTGCCTTGAATTTGACTTTCAGTCTCTGTAGGGGTAAGGTCATGCCCTGAGACAAAGCTAATTCGTAATTGAAACCAAAGTTTATGCTCAAGAATGTGTCAAAGAAGCAATTTTAAATAGAAAATGTTATGGAAATAATTAACAAAAAAAAGGTCCCAAATATATAGGAACAATATTAGTTATTGTGGCTAATAATTCTTGTTTCCCATATCTTTTAAAGCAAGTAATCTTTTTAAAATTAACTTAAATGTTTCTTATTATAAACATATGTATTATTAGTATTAAGTGTGAACATTTTGTTAATTAATATAATCTAGTGTGTACGTCATATAAATATAACGGTACTTAGTATCGATACTTACGATAAAACGATAATATCTTAGGAAGTGCGGAAGTGCGAAGAATGTTCACTTGACAAGATGAAGAAGAAAGAGATAGACGCGCCAAATTATAAAAATTTTGTAAAATATATAAAATAGAGACCATCATTTACATTATAAAATATAAATATAAAATATATATATATATAAATAATAAACTTATAACATATATAATGGTTAGTCTTATATTAATGTAATTTATATTTTTTCTTAGCAAATATGCAACATAATCTCTTTCCCTTTAATCTTTCTTTGATCATCGATTCCTGTCTCATTTTCTGAGCTTTCCATTGAAATATTTTTTGCCATTATTAATTAATTTTTTGTTTCTGTCTTTCAATATTGAGTTTCCCTTCCCGGGCCATTGTCTCATTATACAAAAAAACAAAAAAAAGCAGCGAAATGCGGACAATTTTAATTTACACCCTGAGAACACATAAAACGCCCTGCAGCTTCCTTCGCCCGTCCCGCGCTTCCACAAAGCTAAAAATAATTTGCAGCAAACAAAACAGAGCAGAAGGAAAACTTGATTATTTTATAAAAATATTTTGTTACGTTAAAGAAAATTTTCACAATTTTTCTCGCTTGCTCTTTTTACTGCCGCCAGTCCCCCCGCCGCCTCTGCTCTGCTCCTCTCCTTTCTCTTATTTCTTTTTCGCTGGCGCTTTGTCGATATTAAACGAAAATAAAATACAAACAACAAAAAATGCGACAAAAAATTGCAAGTTTTTCGTTTCTTTGTTGCTGGGCGAAATACCTGTGTATCAGGTGAGCGGTGGAGGGGACTGAGGGGTTTTCCTGGGGAGAGGGGGAGAGGGGGGAGCTGTTATTGAATGGCATGCTCCGGCAGCTCGACAATTTTTTCCCATTGCATACTTTTAAGCGCAAAATCAGCTTAGGGGCTCATTATCCCAGCGTTCGTTCGTTCATTCATTTAATTTTTAATTAATTTTCCCAACGCCCGCAAAAATCGAAAAAAAGAAAACAAATTAATATAAGAAGAGGAATATGCATATATAAAATGTGGGCGTGGCGGGGCTTGGGTTGGATTTTGGTAGCTGCCATCAACACTCCCTAGCTTTTGGCTATTTGTGGGCTCTTTGAGACGTCCCACTCTCCTGAAAAAAAAACAACAAAAAATATTATAAGAAAGTGAAGAAAAAAGGGGGCACAAAGGGTTGAGTGGGTTGGTTTTTCCAGGAGGAAAGCGGCTTCTTTGCCGGGCTGCCTTCTTTACTATTTAATTATTTTCGCTGCTCTTTTGAACCTGGCCTTTTGCTTACAACTTGTAAAATACTTATATAATAAAAAACAATACCAACTGTGGGAGGGCCAAAGAAGATAAGCTATTGGGAGACTTCTTAATGCTCTAAAAAATTTTAAAGTTAGTAATACTTAGCTGTAATTAATTATGACTAAGATTGCCTTTTAAAACAATATTGTTTTTGAACTAGAAAAGTACCTAAATCTACACATATCTAATAAATTTAATTCTTTTAATTTATATTTTATGCTCTAATTTTTTTACAATGTCACGTTTTGAATTTATTTCACAGAAAATATAGAAGCTTCAGTTTTTGTTTGCTTTTGATAGATGTTTTATAAATTTTCAACTTTATATCTTGAATATATTTCTAAAACAATATTATATCCTAGGGTTACTTTTATAGAACTTCTTTATAAATCCAAGTAATATTCTTTGCTCTTCCATGCCCAGAGTTACCCTTCTCCTTGAAAGAGTATTAAATAAAGAACAACCAGCTAAAAGCAAAAACGGAACCAAGAAGCGTTAATTGATTTTGTTTTATTCTTTTGCACTCCCTAAGCCCGCCACACAATGCTGGAGAAATGGGAAAGGATGTCTTCCGGGGGAAGGGAAGGGAAAGGCAGCAAAAAAACCAAATACAGAACGAAACAGTAGCAACCCTTTGCCAAAGTTTTTCCCTTCTTGCTCTGCTCCTTTTATGCTTAATTAAATATTCATCAAACACACAATGGAAAACTTTTAAATACTCATCAAGTTTGCGGGCATCGTCGTCTTGGGAAACAACAAAACCCCCCTCCGCCCTGGATTTTCCGGGAAACTGAGAAGATGAAGCCAAGGATGAAGCTCATATGTATGTCTGGGTCTGTCCGCTCTAATCAATAACAACAAATCGCCGTTTACTTTGTGTTTTAAATCTGCCTAGCCCGACCATTTTATAGAGATAATACAGAGAGGAAAAAATTAATAATAAAATATAGATATTTTATTAATTTAAAGTCATTTTATCCGTAAAAGCTTAGAATATTGAAATTTTGTAGACCTATAATACCTATTTTAAATTTTTAAGAATTACATTTCCTTTTCTTTCCAGTTGTAAAATGCTTATAGTATTTATATAAATATTGACACACATAAACTTGAATAACTTTATATAAGAATCAAATACAAATATTTCTATTAATAACTAAATATTTTATATATTTTCTTTGTGTGTTTCCACACACATATTTAAAGCTCCTGAAGTATTCCCCTTTGGGACATTAAAAACTCATTTCCCCACCCGTGAAGAGCCCCCCGAGGAACCAACTCTCAATCTCAACCCCTTCCTTCCAATGCGCTTTTCTTGCTTTGTTTGTTATTTTTGTTATTTCAACATATGCAAAGTTTTTGTTGCTTCGACTGTACACAGCCCTCATACCCGCGAACTGTACAAATAACCAGAACAGGCTTCTATAGTCTACTGTTCAGTTAGATAAACTTTAAATAGTTCTCAAGTGTGTGCGAATTATTTCCAGGGAAGGAGTTGCACTAAGGGCGAAGAGAAAGGGGCTAAGGGTTGTTCAGGGGGTGATGGGTTGGCTTATAAGTGTTCCTGAATCCATTAGAAATCACATAAAACTATGAGGTTCTGTTTACTTTGCCTTTTCGCTGTGCCTTCTATTGTTTACCGGAGAAGAGGTGGGTGAAAATGGTAAAATAAAAGGTCAAGGGTGACTTAATTGGCTTAGGATTACTAAGATACTATAGTACATTTTTAAGAAAGAAATTAAATCAAGTCAAAAGATAGGTTTATTTATGAGAAACTATTTTAGTTACGTGTTAGAAGTAGTAGAATTGTAGATAAAATATAAAATGTATTCTTATTATTTTATATATATTAAAAAAGACCTGCTATACATTCTTAATAAATATTTGTATTTGAATATTTTACTTAGGTTTACTAAGATACTATAGTACATTTTTAAGAAAGAAAATAAATCAAGTCAAAAGACAGGTTTATTTATGAGAAACTTATTTTAGTTACGTGTTAGAAGTAGTAGAATTGTAGATAGAATATATAATGTATCCTTATTATTTTATATAAATTAACAAGATCTGTTATAAATTCTTAATAAATGTTTGTATTTGAATATTTTGCTAAGGTTTACTAAGATACTATAGTATATTTTTAAGAAAGAAAATAAATCAAGTTAAAAGATAGGTTTATTTATAAGAAACTTCTTTAAGTGAAGTGTTAGAAATAGTAGAGTTCTAGTTAGAATATATAAAGTATCCTTATCATTTTATATAAATTAATAAAGACCTGCCATAAATTCTTAATAAATATTTGTATTTTCTTGTCTGTATAAATCTCAGAAATCTATTTATTGAATACGGCACTCTAGACCTGAACCTCTTCTTACCACAATTACCCAAACATTTCTCCAGCAATAATTGAGTTATGCCTGATAAATGCATTAAAATTCCCTCAGCCGGAAAGGAAGAAACCAAAACTCAACTCCCAGCTGTCATCTAAATCCTGAAGCTTGCTTCGTCCTTGATTTAATTGATTTCCGTGGCTCTGTGACAGCTCGAGCCAATCGACAGCTTTTGGTAATTGCAAGCCGAATAAACCCCTTTGCCGAAAAGAGTCTGCGACAAATGCAATTAACCAGCCATAACGCCCACACACATTAGGCCAGAAACAGAGACTCCGACGAGGGCTTTTGATGTCACTCTTTGGCAAATGAATTTATATATATGGATGCCGAGGTGGAGTCGCATATATCCCAGGGACATCAAACGCTCCTGCTGCTGCCCATATGTGAAATATTTGAAATATCATGGGCTACGCTCCGCTCTCTGGGCCTGACAGCAATTACACAAATGTAATTTGCAGCTAAATGGAATGTTTTTAATGAATTTATATTCCCTTAAAAATATAAGAGCGAGGGGAAGAGCAGGGTGAGCCACGTTTGCCACTCAAACCAAATAAGAGTACAGTCCATCACTCCAACCGATTGCTATTTATAATTCCATAAATAATTATTGGTAATTTCCACCAAAAATAGACTTCTCACTCCATCAGCACTATTTTTAATCATTCTTGGGGTAGGTCGTTGAACTAACTAGCTTCCGAGTTGAATGGACCCCAAAAAATATTTCACTTCTGCACTTTCGGGTTCACCGAAAATTATGGGTATTTTTTGGGCACTCTCATTCAGATTTTGTTGAGCTTGATCTCTCATTGTTCCTCTGGAGGCTGGTACACTATTCATAAAAAAGTATGTTAATATCGCAAGGAATTCACTTCCAGGGGTTTGCTCAAGTTCAATTGCGATTTGCATGTCTATGCCTCTGGTTGCGCACCTTCAAGCCGTAATTCTATGAAGGAAGCATTAGCTAACTATATTAACCTAGAACTTGAGCTTGAGCTGATTATGCCCGAGATCTCTAGGATAACGCGAGGTTTGTTTGGGGACTTTAGATATATTTCGTTGGTGAAATAAATGGTGAGAAAATTGAAATTATAATATTTTAAATGCACAGAAAAATATATTAGAAACTTTTGAAAGTAAAAGTTCAGAGATGGGTAATATAATTTTATAAATAATTCATAAGAACTATGCAAATTTTATTATTATTCTTTTTTCTTTAACAAATTTATAAGAATAATATTATATATTTAATATATTTAAAATATAATTTAATATTCTTAAAAGGTTTTCTATAAATGGTTGAAGGTCAGCTTGATATATTAAGTTCTTATCATTAAAATTAAAAATCTTTATCAATAAAATAATATATATAATTTAAAAAAATAATCAAAACAAATTAAATATTTTTTTTACGGCATCATTCATAGGAAATAACAAATTTATAACATTAATATTATATATTTAATATATTTAAAATATATTTTAATGTATTTAAAAGGATTTTATGAATGGTTGAAATGCAACTTGATATATTATGTTCTTATCATTAAAATTAAATATCTTTATCAATAAAGTAATATATATAATTTAAAAGACCAACCAAAAACAAATTAAATATTTTTATACAGCTTTATTTAAAGGAAATAAAATAAGCATATATATTTAATTAAATAAGTAAAGTAATTTTTGTGTTTTAAAAAATAATGATTTCATCTATAAATAATGAAACTGTAAGATATATATATATATATTATGAAATTAAGAATATATTATTTGAAATATTATAAACATTTTGTCGACTGTATTCCGAGTACAAGAAAGAGTTCCTTTATTCCCCCACAAGGGACCAATCAAATTTTGAAGCTTTAAAAATAAATAATGCGAGATCAGATCACCGTCACAAGCTAGAGAGAGAGAGCTGATATAGAGTTCTCAGTGGAGAGGAAATTAGAATTTGTGTTACCGATGACGTCACGAGGGCTGGGCTGAGGTATATGTATAAAAAGCTGGAGATCGGCGAAGCTGTCGATCAGTTGCCGAGATGAACCAGGCCTCTCTATATCAGCACGCCAACCAGGTGCAGAGGCACGACGCCAAGCTGATCCTGGACGAGTTCGGATCCTCGCTCCAGTGGAGATCCGATGGCGAGGACTCGCTCCTGGACGTGGGCTCCGGATCGGGGAATGTGCTGATGGACTTTGTGCGGCCCCTGCTTCCAAGTCGGGGCCAACTGGTGGGCACCGACATATCCAGCCAGATGGTGGGCTATGCCAGCAAGCACTATCAGCGGGAGGAGCGGACCAGGTTCCAGGTCCTGGACATTGGATGCGAGACTCTGCCGCAGGAGCTGAGCGGTAGATTCGATCATGTCACCTCGTTTTATTGCCTCCACTGGGTGCAGAACCTGAAGGGAGCCCTCGGCAATATATACAATCTTCTGAAGCCCGAAGGCGGGGACTGCCTGCTGGCCTTCTTGGCCTCCAGCCCGGTTTACGAGGTCTACAAAATCATCAAATCCAATGAGAAATGGTCGACTTACATGCAGGATGTGGAGCAGTTTATATCGCCCCTGCACCACAGCCTGAATCCCGGCGAGGAATTCAGTCAGTTACTCAACGAGGTGGGCTTCATACATCACAATGTGGAAATTCGCAATGAAGTGTTTGTCTATGAAAATGTCAGGACTCTCAAGGGTGAGTTAGTTACTTAGGATAAATATTCCTGATTTAATTAATTATATATCTGTTATTTTCAGACAACGTAAAGGCCATTTGTCCTTTTCTCGAGCGCATGCCCTCGACTTTACATGAAGAATTCCTGGACGATTTCGTGGAAATTGTCGTATCCATGAATCTGCAGCAGGATCAAAAGTTTCTATCACCCTATAAGCTGGTGGTAGCCTATGCCCGAAAAGCTCCTGAATTTGTTAATAACATTTTGATGGAGCCTGCTCTACATCAAGGCATGTTTAAGGGAATTAATTAGTTTAGCTTTTATTACATTTTAAAAACATTTAAAGTTTCCAGTTTAAAGAGTCTATTAATGCCAAATAATGTACTTAACTAGTAATAATTTTAGTACAGAAAGTTCCTATTAAAAGTTAGTTTAAACAAAAGAAATAAAGAAATTCTTTGGAAAATCTCTAATAAGTGTGCCTAATTCAGTAAATTCTAATAATGTTTTCAATATTATTCTAGTCACTTATACTAATTTAGTTGCTTATTATTTTGTTAGACAAGGGAGTTAATTAGATTAGCTTTTATTACATTTTAAAAAAATTTAGAGTTTCTAGTTTAAAGAGTCTATTAACGCCAAATAATGTACTTAACAAGTAATCATTTTAGTACAGAAAGTTCCTATGATTTAGCCTAAAAGTTAGTTTAAACTAAAGAAATAAAGAAATTATTTGGAAAATCTCTATTGAGTGCCTAATTCAGTAAATTCTAATAGCGTTTCCAATATCATTCTAGTCACTTATACTAATTAAGTTGTTTATTAATTTGGTTAGACAAGGGAGTTAACTAGATTAGCTTTTATTACATTTTAAAAAAATTTAGAGTTTCTAGTTTAAAGAGTCTATTAACGCCAAATAATGTACTTAACAAGTAATCATTTTAGTACAGAAAGTTCCTATGATTTAGCCTAAAAGTTAGTTTAAACTAAAGAAATAAAGAAATTATTTGGAAAATCTCTATTGAGTGCCTAATTCAGTAAATTCTAATAGCGTTTCCAATATCATTCTAGTCACTTATACTAATTAAGTTGTTTATTAATTTGGTTAGACAAGGGAGTTAACTAGATTAGCTTTTATTACATTTTAAAAAAATTTAGAGTTTCTAGTTTAAAGAGTCTATTAACGCCAAATAATGTACTTAACAAGTAATCATTTTAGTACAGAAAGTTCCTATTAAAACTTAGTTTAAACTAAAGAAATAAAGAAAATCTTTGGAAAATCTCTATTACGTGCCTAATTCTGTAAATTATAATATTATTTTCAATATTATTCTAGTCAATTATACTAATTTAGTTGCTTATTAATTTTGTTGGACAACACTAATTTTACATAAGTCTGGCTATAAAGCTAACTACGGAATTGAATATGTAATCGGAAATTCCATTTGATGTATCATTTATAGCGAGACGCTCGGGCCTTATAATTGCTGCTTTTGACAGAACCAATTATTCAAACAACAAGTTTAAATCTCGCTAACTCTAGCTCTTACTCCCGCTCTCACTCTCACTCTCGCTCTCTCTCCCGCTCTCGCTCTTGCTCTGCTCTATATTACCTATATATATATATATATATATATATATAGTTGCAAGGGGTTAACTCTCACTCTCGATGATACGACTTTACTTTTCATCTTTCAGCGAGCTTAGCGTCAAAAACCGCGTGTGGCATTTCCCTCGCGATTTTGATGAATCAAACTTTCCTCAGACGTTAACCCCCCGCTGTGCCTGAGTTAAGCTGGGGGAACCCCCGAAAAGGGTTGAAAATGTTGCGAATTCAGTCTAAGAACAATTTTAATTGTTTTCCAGAGGTTTTTTACGTTCGTGCGTGGGCTACGTATGTCGGAGTTTGTTGTGGAATTTTTAAAATGAGTTATTAACGCGACGCTGTCGACAGAAATGCGCATTCATATCATTTATCAGTGGGTTAAAATTGGGGCTGGGCCTGCTGAGGCGTGAGTTTGCCTAGCTTCCAGGCAATTGGCAGTTCATCCGCAGGATCTCCTTGCCCCCATCCCCTCTTTGGGGTAGTAAATGTTTGTCTTAATCTTTGATTTTTGTTTTCGTTTGCATTTATATCCCGAATTTACCCCCAGAGAAGCCCGCGCGTTTGTTTCTGGCAAATGTAAACGACAGGAATTAATTTAGATAAATGATTTCTCAAGTGCGCCGGCTCTGGGCCTCAGACGATTTGCCGCCTGTCAGTCAAAGGGGATTCTACAGTTTCCCCCAGCTTCCCCCCAGCCCCTGGTCCGGCCTCCGCGTTGGGGCGTGGCATGCGATTTGTATTGAGCCCCCGCGTGGCAAGGATAACTTAGTCCTGGAACTTACACCAGCCGACAACCCGTCTCAAAATTGTTTTCGCAAACAAATTTTCGTATTGAAATTTGATTTATTTGTTAATTTGTTTGTAATGAATTTTCCGTTTGCTTCGCTGCTTGGCCCGAAGGTTGCGGGGATCCTTAAGGACTTCGGTGGGGTGAGTGGTATGGGTGCTCTTTAATTGCCTGTTCCTGGCATTTTGGTTTTTCCTTCTCTCTGCATCATTTGCTCGGCTAATTTTCTTGAGGGGAATGAACGATTTTGGGAGGGGACATTTTTGTGCTTTGGCTTGGAAAAAACAATCGGAAAATTGTTAATTCCGGCAGATAAGATCCCCTCTCTTGTGTGCCCATTGAATATTTATTGGAAATTTTATTGTGTATTTTTTTTTACATTTTAATTAAGGAATTAAATTCTATTAAAAGCATACTCAGCATGTGTTCTCGTAGAAAAATATAAATAACAAGCTGGAATATGATTTTTAAGTATATATTTTAAAGCAAAAATAAAGAGGAATAATTTTATTGGTAAATCAAATTTTGAGTTATATGTAATTAAGATTAAGAAATGTGAAATCATATTATCAACAACGATTTTGGTAAAACAATATGTTGTTTTTTAAAAACAATTTTTTTACGATTTATTAGTCTTATTATTATTTAATTATTATTTTAAATTACCTGAAATATCTTAAATGTGTATTTCAATTCGAGATAATAATTAACGAAAAATTGATTTAAAATGTAAAGAATATCCAAATAAATATTTTCGTTATAGAATTTATAAAAATAATAATATTTATAAATTATCAAAAATCAATACAACAAAAATAATAATAACAAACAAATTATAAAAACTATATTCCATTATATTGTTTTTTAATAATAATAATATACAATAATAAAAAACAATCAAATTAAAATTGTATAATATACAAATAATAAAAAACAAAATAATAATATATACGTTAAAAAATACAATACAATGAATTATTAATAATATAAAAAAAAAGTCAAATTAAAATATTAATAATATACAAATAATAAAAAACAACAAGTGTTATAGCTAGAACTCTACAATCTAATTTTAAATACAAATTGTCTCTAATTAAAATGCCTTCTTATAATTACTCAATAATTATATTTTTTATATACGATTGAAGAAATATTCATTACTCGCAATAATAAATCCATATCCTCCCCTATTCTCTTTTCCCAAAGCTTATTTTTTCCCCAGATCTGCCAAACAGTCGTATGCGCAATTTGCTGACCCTGCGATTTGTCGTCGGCTGACCCACCCGATTCCCACCCGATTCCGCTGGCCGATTCCGGAGGCGTAACCTCAAAAACAAACACCGAGTGCCGGAACCGAGTGACGGCAGATGTCGTGTTTATGCGGGCGTATACTATATACATATATATGTAGATGTGTTTGTGCGAGAGGGGGCGTGTGCATTTGGCTGGAGTTCAAACAAATGCGTGGCCATCGAAATGAAATGTCGGGATTTTCAGGTGCCCTCTGCGACTGACCGCTGTGTTTGAGTTTACTTAGCGGTTTTGTTGACTCTCGACTGGCGGTTTTGATTGCGTTTTCCATATGCAAATGCGAAAAGGCGGCCCGAAAGCGAGGCTTGGCCTGGTCCTATCTATTTAATGGCCACCAGAATGCAATTACACTCACATAACATGGCGAGGGGGCGGGGAAAGGACGAGAAATGTGCCTCATTATTACAAATTATAGAAGGAATATTGTAATTTACCTTCTGACTCTCGGTATCATGTGCGGCTTTTTATTAAAAATTCAACACTAACGAGGCGCTTTTGTTTTATAGCAAAAGCGTAGCAGTCTGCCCTCTGTAGTGAGTGTGTGTTTGTGTGTGTGACGACCCCTTTGGCCGTCTCTTTCTGGCCAACTCTTGCCGTCTCTCTTGCCATCTTCCTGCTGCTGCTGTCCTTTGCGTTGGCAAATAAGAATTTTAATAAATTATATTGTAATATGACAAAAACGGTTGCGTCGACTGCTGACAGTGGCGTAAGTTCTACAGGGGAGGGTTAACTTTAAGAGCGGGTTAAGTTTTTATTCGATATTATAAATTAAATAAATTGCAGTTAGGTTTATTCAAAAAAATAAGTATAATAATATTGATACATTCTTAAGCTTGAAGTGTTAAAGAAAACGTTTTCTTTTCATCAATTTTTAATACCTTCTGCGCCTTATAATAAATGCTGCACGAAAATAATGAAATATACATATAGTTCCCATGGAAGAAATAATATTATCCCTTTTAGGTATTATTCATAAATACCGCTCACTAAATAAGAGAGTATATGATATGTGCCACGCCCCTGAACCGCCCCCAGCGAGTCCTTGTGTCAATCTTCTAGGCCCGCAGTCTGGGACTCATGAATTTTTCAATAACAAAATGTTGTTTCACTAAAAAAATGTACACAAAAAAATCTTGTGGAAAAATTTCTCAAAAAATGTGTTAGCCAACTTGCAGCTAATTATGGGCAACAGGGGAAGCAACCGGAAACCCTTTGGGATGTCGAGTTAGACCACGCTTAATCCTTTGCTCCTTTTTTATCCTTTTGCTGTGTTTTGTGGAGTGTTGCCGTACTTCATTACGTTTCGGCTTTGGGTCTGGTTTATTTTAATTTCATTTTATGATTTAACTTTACACCTGCTTGAAAAACGACACACCCACACAAGGACTCTGGACTGCACTTCAATTAAAAACCCGAGTCCTGGCCAAGGCCCTTAAGTGCTTTTTACTCCTTTCCCCCCTGGCTAGAGGTGTGAGAATGTTTCTTTTGCCCAAATTATTTCAACATTTCCCGCTATAAAGGGGGGAGGCGAAGGAGATTCGGAAAAAAGGGACAACAGTAATATGAAGATTTCTGCCTGGCATGCCGGGTCAAGGGTTTCCCAAAAAAGCATTGGGTTTGGGCTCTGGATCCGGATCCGGGTTCGGGTTGAGGCTTCGTAGTCAACGTCCAACACTTCGTGGGGCAAATCTTCGTGTAATCGGATAAGGTAATTGGAGGCTTTGTCTAGACATTAAGTGTACATAGTAAATTTTGCTTTCCCAGTTTTGTCCAAGAGATGACTGCCAATGCGGATGTGTATGGGTTCCGGTAAGGCACTCTGCACAGTGGGTTCAGTGAGTCATAAATAATATGAATATTTAAAGCATTTTTAAATCAATGCACTGTAACTGTTGGAATTTTATATAATTTTTTAAAGACACTTAAGGCAAGAAGTGCAATAAACTTAATTAATAAAATGTAGTATCTGTAAGTGTATTTTACTCTTTAAAATGTAGAAAATTTTATAGGTACTTATAAGTGTATTAATAATGTTTTTTATTTGGAGATTTATAGCTTAAGTATATTAATAAATGTGTTATAAAATGTTATAATAATATTTCAACATATTTGAGCTGTAAGTAACCCATTGTACCCACTCCTCTCCCATCAATCAGCTATTGCCCCACAGTGGAAACCTTTTCGCTGTTCGGTCACAGAAACTTTTGTATGGCAACACATGTTCCTTCCGCAGTTGGAAGTCAGGGGTCCTCCTCGTCCCTCTTGGTGGAACAAGGAACCAAGTCCAATCACTTGGACGCACAACTGCGACGGCTTTTAATAAATCGATTTAAATTTCTGATCATAGTTTCATCTCTAGAGAAATTTAATAGTTTTTCGCAATAACATTTTATGTACGGCCGCATACCCAGGACGCAGGATCTCAACATCATCCACTCGGCGTAGCAGTTTAAAAAGTAACAGTACACACAAAATTATATTTGAATTAATTGGAAAATATAATTGAGATTTATACAAGTTTTAAGGAAACATAAATTTGATTTTAAATGTAAAATGAACATAGATTGTGAAAGAGTTTCATGGTATGAATATATGGATCTAGTAGTTTATTTTAAGTAGAATATTGATAAAGTTCAATATTAAGTCAGGGAATATTTTATTATTAATCAACTGTGGAATGAATACTTTTAAATAAAATAAGTAATTTATTTTCCAGAGCATTCCTTGATCCTAACTGTTACGTTTTTTTGAGTGTAGCACTGAAAACGGGCAAAACTAGCGAAAACTACCCAACTAAAATAATAAGAGCGGCAACAAACTTGGGGCCCGCACGTTGGCCAAGTCCAAACAAAGAAACTGTAAAGTTTACGGGTCACACGATGTGCCAGGAGCTCTACGGGGATACCCCTTTTCTCCACTCTCTCTCTCTCCCTCTCTCTCTGCCTGCGTTCTGGCAGGACAACGGCGTCTCTGCAGCTTCCTGTGCATGGCAATAAAATTACTTTAGCCCATAAGTATGCTACAATTTTACGTACGAGCCCCAGCTTTTGGTCGCAAGTGCGGCAAATAGTTTTGCCGCCACGCCCCTGGACCCCGAAAGCCGTCTCCTTCTCTCACTGTCTCTCTCGGCATCTCTCTGTTTCTCTCTGTTTCTCCCTCTATTCTTTCTCCCTCGCCGAGACACACATCATAATTAATGCAAAGCTGGCAAATGTATGCAACACCTGCGGTTTGTTTAAAACGACCACAAGCATTCCCCACTGCTAAGTCCTTCGCACACAGAGCCCCACTATATTCTGCTGCCAGTTTTGGTTATTGAAAATATTTGGCCAAGTCCCTGGCATTTTATGTTTATTTAATTGCAGCCGCTTTCAACTATCCTTCAACTATCCTCTTTAGATCAGGCGAGAAGCTGCAAAGATCTCAATAGGAATAACATCTTATATTAATATTGTTTTTTTTGTAAGGAGTATGAACTTTAAATTAATCAATAAAAAATATAAATTGCCAGAAGTCAAAGCTCGAAATATTTGCAATATTTCCTATTTATTTCAATATTTAAATAAACAACAAATATTGAAGAGAGTTCGCAATCATAGAATGCCTTGTCGATAGTGCCTCAGAGTCGTTGCCTTGATTCAGAGTTGGGGTTTATACCTCCATTGACGAAATCAGTTCCAAGCGGGTTTAGTAAATTCCTTGAAGATGCCCAATAACTTTAAGTTCAGTGAGGCTTTTAACAGCCAGACCTTGCGCGGCCGTGCCAATGTAAGTGACCTCCTAGATCCTTCCTAGAGAGTTCCCAGAGTACAGGACTCTCCCGCAGGTAGCCAAGGCCACCTGGATCTCGGTGGGCGTAATCTACCTGATGGTGAAGATGCAACGCAACAATACGGAGCGCCGTGATGGCAAGCTCTACTGCAAGAGCTGCCAGCAAGTGATGCTGACTGGCTAGGAAATGACTCCTTCATTCCATCTTTAACACTTTTCCAAATTTGCAGATCCTCCGATCCGCCGAGTTCATAACTTTGTAAAATCTTGTGTGAGTTGCAGGGTTAATAAATGTCAAATCTAAAATGAACATAACAAAAACTAAATCAAAATCAAATTAGAAACTAAGACTAAATTCTTAATCAAACTTAGAAAAAGGATTTAAAATCATTTAAGCAAGCTCATATTGGAAGGCACTTAATCAGTTTAAAATAAATAATGTCAATGGCTTTAATTTTACATAATAAAGCTTTGAATGTAAACTTACTAACATATTTCATATTTATAGTATAGTATTTTCAATATACTCTTCTATCTCGCTGTCTTAAAGAGATTTATTTTATTTTTATTTGTACTAACTAAAGATTAATGTTTCAGCATCAATGACTTTTTGGGAGTTTCTTCTAGACAGACCTATAATTTAAATTTGCCTAACTGAGTAACTACCAATTTCTTATAATTTAACTTCAGTCCGAAACCTTTACCATTTTCTGTCCAATCAAATTCCAATTTCATTGCAATCATTTTCAATACGCTTCGCTTTCAATTTGAATGCCCGAGGGTCAATAAAATTGGTTTTTCAATTGGCTGTGGCATATTCCTACAACTCCTGCGGTCAGTTGGACAGGACCATGTCCCAAAAACCCTTATAGCGAAGGACCCCTGAATCGACAGCCGTTGACGCGATGACGACACAAGTTGTTTGCGGTTAAGTTTTTCTGTCGCATCATGCCATTCCTGGGGCTTAACTATAATTAACCAGTTTAGCCTCACATTGCCAATTGTTTTTTATAAACACATACTTTTGAGGCCCTTTCTGTGCTGCTGTTATCCGCTAATTAATGGTCTTTTGTTTTTTAGTTGACATGCAAATGAGTTGCTTGTTCTGGGGCATTGAGTTGTTGTCCTCCACTCGCCAATTAAGTTGGCATCGATGTCACAGAAGAATAAGGCCTCTGATGAGACACTAAATTGAAGGTTTTTCAAATTATTTCAATACTTGTGATGACATCATTTGTGGCTTTTATTAATAGGGTTAACTAGAAGGTTTATTCATAAGGTTCTTTATTTTCTTATCCATTTTTTTCTTAGCTTATGCTGAAAAACTTTTATATGGAGTAATAGTGTATTATATTTAATATAAAGAAAACTATCAATGAAGTAATCTTTTATCTTCATCTAGCTTAGCACTTATAAAATATACAATGATAAAATATAATTATATATATTATTAGAAAGAAGCATTTTCAATGCCTGTGGGCCAGAATAAAGGGTAGTACAAGGCCAGAGTTTCCCAGAAAACCCATTCCGCATTGAGACTCTTCTCAGCAGTGGGGCAGCAAATGAAACCCGACATCGATTTTGTTCTCAAGTTACACTCGCTTTTGTTTACACAAAAATTATGTTTAATGAGCAGCAACCCCGAACTTCACGGACCCACAGCATCTTCTCGGGGTTGGCGGCACAACTGACAATTATAATTACAAGGTCTTAAGTTTTTCGTGAAAATTATTATTTTAATTATGGGCTGCCAGTAAAGGCGAGGGTGGAAAACTGGGGCAAGTCGAGGAAGCCCTCCCAAATAACCGACAAAAATTCGATACATTTATGACAGACAATGTGACAGATCATAAATTCAGCGATTTGAGCGATGTGTTTGTGCAACAATAAACTAAACGAAATATTCCGCTTTATAGGACTGCCAAGGGAAACGGAAATGGCAGCGAAAGAACCATCTAATCAAGTGACATAATCAGCTTTTATGGGTACCAAGGCAATCATAACTTTGGCGCTCACATATATGTACTATATATCGACTTGAGTTTTATTTTCGCACGTTGATAATTTTTATTTCCGGCTGCCTCGCCAGATAACTTGGCTGCGTATGTTCCTCGGCAAATAAAATACATTTTTGCTGCGCTTTTATTTCCCATCAAGGAGTCGCACACAAGTCCAGTCCGTTCGTCCTTGCTTTCCCCTTGTAATAATCATTTATTTAATGTGCCAAAACATTTATTATTTCCGCAGGCCGACGGAGACCCCGGTCGTCCTTTGCTCCGTCTGTCTCTGTGCCTGTGTGTGTGTGTGGGAGTCCTTGGAATGGTCAAAGTTAGATTGGACACTTGCGCCATTTTCGTCTAATGAATCTAATTGAGTCTAACAAGTGGCCAGGCACATCATGTTAATGCTAATGTCGTCGCCCCCAATCGCAGTGACCTTCATGTCCTCGGTCGGGTCTTTAAGATGGGCTTAATTTGTTGGGAAAGGAAAAAAGGTTTGTGATTGGTGTACTAATTAGTACCAGCATGTAATAGAGGCGTCAAATAAAATAATATTATTCCAAAGATACTGTGTATTTAATAAGTAAAAGATATTAAAGATATTTAAGCTCTTAACTATAATAGAAATTGAGAAAATATAGAGTTCATTTTAAATAAATATTTGCATTAGTGACTGTGACTAATTTTTTACATTTTTTTACTTAATAAAGATTGTTATATTGATTTATAATTAAATAAACAGCATGTTTAATTGTTATAAAAAATATTCCAGTCTTATAGGAAGGGTTTCTCCAACAATTCAAATTTAATATACATTATTTTAAAAATTATTTAAGTCTTATAGGAAGGGTTTCTCCAACAAATCAAATTGAATATACGTTGGCTTAATAAATATTTAAGAATGGTTCCAAAACGAATAAGTATAAACGTTTATGCAAAAGTTCACCAATAAATTCCAAAAATTTGTATAAGTCTCCAAAATAACCCCCAAGCTAAACTTTGGTGGAAAAAGTGCCTGGAGTCCAACAAATATAGCCAATAACAAAATGTTAAACGAAAAATATTTCCAACTCATTGATTGCCCTACTCCCCGACCTGAACATCCTCTGTTTGCATATTTGTGTGTTCAAACAGCAGCAAAAAAAAAAAACTGAACAACAGAATGTGCGATTGGGTGGGTGTGTGTGAGTGCACAGTACACTGTACAGTATGCCCTCGGTGCTGAGTCTATGAAATAATGAACGCTTCAATGATTGCATACTTTTCGGCTGCTTGCCGCTTAACATTTTCATTGCCATAACTTGTGTTTTTTTGCTCAGTTTTTTTGTTCGTATATGAAAAAATACCGAAATCGGTTAATGTTTATTGAAAAAGCATAAAATTCGTTCTACCAGAATGGAAAATATGCTTTTGATACAATTATTGTTCCTATCTGCAAAACGCACCCCAAGCCCAGGCAACTGAATCCTCACCCTCTTACGAATCCAGATCAACATTTTTTGTATACCCTTACAGGGTGTGTTATTAGTCCCTAAAATACTTTGACTATTTTAAATATAAAATATATGTATAAATTAAACTACTTTTGTTTTAGGCTCCTCCGATTAAAACCCTATCTTTTAATCTGAAAAATAATATTATAATAAATCATTTTACAACTCTTCGATCGTTTCTCTGAATATTATTTAAAATCCTCACACAGATAAATATAAATTTATTATTCATATTTTTGAAAGTGTATAGCAACTTCGTATATTTAAATTGAACTAGATTTTCCCGTTTTAAATTTGTTTTTCTTTTTGCGCTCTTTTTTTCGTTTGAGTTCATTTTGCCCCCCGGCAGGCTGTTCTTTTTTTGGCTGCGACCCCGAGGGCCTGCAGTTATATGGGTCGCTTGTCGTTGATAACAATCCTGGATAATATGCGGCAGCCAGAGAGATGAATCCTGAATCCTGAGGCGGCTCTACGAATCGGCTTTGGCCTTGGGTTTCATGAAAACGGAAAGCAATTTCATGGCCATGAGGTGGAACCATATTGGAAGGTATGATTTTAGGGGAGAGCGGCTCTTAGCTTTTTTTAGTTACGTTATTAGCATACGTTGCATGGCTATCCGTCAATGAAGGGGAGGGTATTTTGGGGAATAAAATAATTTAAATTTAAAGTAATAATTGCACTTTTTAATTTAGCAAGGGCTAGCTCTATGAATGATATGATATTAAATTTTATATTGCTAGGTCTCACTAGAAAAACCACTATTTTTTCTACATTCTTTATCTAGTTAAAAAAGCATTTAGCATAATTTAAAAATGTTTACTAGGTTTAATATTCTATAATTTTTAGATAAAATACTTAAACACTTTTACTATTATTAATTTAATAATAATTTTTCTTTTAGAATAATTTGAATAATTACCTCCCTCCTCCTCTCAAATAATTGTACATTTCGAGTACACTTCGGTGCCTCTATTACATATGTGTGCTTTTTGGTCAATTTATTATTATTTATTATTTGTATTTTCCATTTTCATTGTTTTTTTTTTACATTTCTGAAACTAGAATAATTTCGTAATATTTAGAGTTTTAAAGAGTTTGTAACATCCACTTTAATCCATATGTTAGGGATTATATTGAGATGATCTTATTTCCTTCCCCTTAAAATAGTTTGTTAATAAATTATTACAACTAAATTCAAAATTCAAATTCGATATTAACTATTATTTATTTATAATTTATATATATTATATTATTATTATTAGATAAACAAATCAGCCTTTTAGGAATAAATTAAGATGTACCGAACGTTTTCTAATTTATATTTTCATTTACCACACCAGTTTAATCCCTCAATTATATTTTATCTTACCAGATTAATCATCAAAAAAATTACAACGTATTTTGATTATAATTTTGATGAATTTTGGACATGAGAAAAGTTGTGCTTTACAACAACAAAGATGGAAGAGAGCTGGGTAAAATTACATCGCTTTGATATTCAAATGCCCTCTTGTAAACTTTCATTTGCCTTTAACCGCCACTCATTTTCACATTTTCACAATTTCGCACTTTATGCATTATTCAAAAGTGCTGGCCAGCAAAGGGTTAAGCAGAGGGGGAGGGCAGAGTGGCGAAGGACTCCTCACGGAACATATTTGATATTTCATGCCCAAATAAATGCAATGAAAATTCATCAATTGACTCGACTCGCCAACTCGTCAACGCCTCAGTTGGCATCGACACTGTGTTGTGGCCCCATTTGCATATAAATTGCTTTTGACATCGTTTGTTTGCCGGAACACTTTCCACCCCCCAACCCCCTGTCCACTTATAATTCCCAAAAAATCATTTTTTCATCGCCGTCCATGTCAAGTGCTTATCAGCCTGTTGGCATCTGTCCGGAAAAGCAATTGCAGAGCTCTCAGCCTCGCTCTTTTAATTGCCACAATTTGCGCTTAAACGTTTTGGCATTTCAACTCAGCGCCTGCAGCTCGCCAAAAGCTCAAAAAAAATAAGAGAAAATAATATAAACGAAACAAGCGACACCCATGGTGACAATTATATAGAGCAGCTCGGTTCCCTCACAGGTTGGGGACTCCAAAATGGAGCTGTGCACTGGGAAGTACCACTGCCCTCGGGGCAGCATCGCAGGCTTACAAGTTGGCCCATTAGAGCCACGCGCCTTGGCTGTGGAGTCTGTGGAAATCGCATCGGTGGGCGGAAATGTCAACTTAAATGCCAGCAATAATAATGCAGGGCCAGGGACTTGATTAGGTATCTGATCAAGCCGAAAAATGGTTGCTCTGCGAGGATTATTAGTGTTGGAAAATAGGTTACCAAGACAATGGTACTTTTTAAAGGAAAGACACTTTCCATTTATTACTTTATAAACATTTGTAAATTTTTTGTAATAAATTTGTAATATGTAAACTTGTGCTGAGAAATGTATGATAATATTAAACATGATGATCTTCTAATTATATTTTTATCTTATTTATTTCTTATTTTTTTCTGAGTCATGGTCTTAGTCTCCTGGAGCGACTTATTAGGCCAAAAACTAGCAGCAGGTTATTAAGTATAAACATGTTTCAGTTTCCAGTCAAGACACCTTATCATTACTAATTCTGACTGATTAATTCAAACTCAACACTTTGTGTGGTTATATATCAGATTGTTCCTGAAATAGTACTTGGCAATTTTATGATTGCAACAAATTCCGTTTTTTGTAGCCCGTAGGGGCGGTTAATTTTATTTTACTTAATTTCTATATACATGTAAATCGTATTTATTTAACTTTTCTGAAACTAGATTAAATGCATAATATTTACACTTTTAAAACAGTTCATTTATATCCATTTAAATCCACATTTTGGAGTTTTATGGTGACTATCTTCCTTCATTCCCTCTATATAATTAATTGATGTATAAATATCATTTATTTATTTTATGCTCAACAAACTTAATGACAAATCCGACAAGTCCCAAAATCTAGTTGGTTTTTTGTGCCCGGGGGGCAACATGCGGCGTTGACACACAAATTCGTTAGAAAAACCCCAAGAACAAGACGTTAGGTAGAAAAAAATAAGGAACCGCGACGATGGCAACTGAGGGTGACATTATTTTTCATGTCAATGCCTAAAAAGGACCAACAAGAATAATAACAGGAGGAAAAGCGCAGAAGCTGCGGCAGACTTTTGGCGGTTCTATTTTTTCCTTTTGTGTTTGCCTGGCTGATTCTTTTGCATTTTTTATATAGACCCGGCCACGCCCAACCAGTCAGTGCGCCCCCGAGGGCAGGTGTTGCGCGCTTTGTTTCTATTGTCATCAAGTGGAATTGGCTTTTAATGTTGCCGCTGAGATATCTTAAGAATAATTGTTTTGCGTGTTTTTCTTGATTTCCAGGGCTTTCGCATTTTGGTATAGGCCCCGCAGGTGCGTTTTATTCCTAGCCGATGTGATTTCTTGCCCCGAGTTTTTAATGTTTACTTAGGGTCGTGTTCCTTGAAGGGTCGCGATGGGTTGAGACCTGGGACCTGGAATGGTCCTGGGAGTTATTAATTGTCGAGGAAGAAAGTTTTAAAGTAAAGGAACAAAAACAGGAAGAGTAGAAGTTGTTATGTGATACAAAAAAAAAAAATTAAAACAGTTCGAAAGGCAGCTTAAAAATAATTAAATACAATTTTAATGAAGCCAGGAACTTGTTTGGTAAGAGAAATATATATGCTTGAGTATATATGTAGAACAAATTTAATATTTTACCAAATATAGAGAATAGTAAGACTTAATTTTATTTTACCTAAAAACTCCTTAGCCTAATTATGTCATTAATAATTCTTTTTTCTCCTTTACTTAGCTCTCTAAATAGTTTATCTTCAGATTTTCCAAACCCGTTCGAGGAAGTGATTCCCTCAAATATGCAAATCCCACTCATGTGTGTGAGCACGCATCGTTTTCGATTTAAATATAAATTAATATTTTAACACGCCTCAGCTCTGTTGTGTGTATGTTTTTTTCGGAGCATAATGAAGTCGGCGAGGAGCCAGTCTGGCTCTGATTTCGAAGCCTGAGCATCCTCTGTTCATTTAAATTTAAATCCATGTGTGTGTGAGCTCCTTTGCTCATTTAATCTTAATTAAAAACCGGTTTTTCGGGTTGCTGCCTGCTCTTGTTTATATTTTTTTCTTCTATCTGCCCCAAAAAGTATGCTACGACGCCGAGAACTGTCGAGTTTTATTGTTGTTGAAACGGCTTTTCGGGCAGAATCGGGTTAAGGATATGCGGAGCATCAGGGGCAGCCTGGCACATTTATTTAGTATTCATATTTCTGATTTATTCAGTGGCAAATGGGCACGCGTATTTATGCTTATAATTACGTCCAACGGGAAGTGTAACCCCCACCTGGGCAAAGGGGTTGTTGTGCTGCGAGTGTGTGTTGGTGTGCGAGGTTGTTTATTCATATGAAAACTGTTGTTCTTCGGGTTCGTTTATAGTTTACGCATTTCACGGTTGAATTTACACCTTTGGGATTAGATTAGTGCCGAAGGCAAGACTCAAGTATGAGGGGGTTGCAAATGCCGTGCATGCTGTTTTTTGGAAATAGGAATATTAATTGTGGTTTCGTTGTTTTCAATATGTGGGTTTTATTTTAATAACGAAGCATATTTTAAAATGAAGAGATTTTAAGTTTTTTTTATAGGAGTATAGATATAAAAAACATCGGTTTTATTTGTAAAATACCTTTATGGATTCTGAAATAAAAATAAATAATTATAATAATATTACGAAAATGAATTCTAATTATTTTATTGATAATTCATTTTAATTGCAATCACTAAACACTATATTTCATAATTCTGGCTATAATAAATATGTAACTTAATAGATTCAATATATTATTTATTATTAATAATATTAAATATATGTATTTTAATGCAGTTTAAATTATACAAAAATAATATATATCCCAGAGAAACATTATAGATTTTATAGATATCTGGCCACACTAAAATGAACGCTACGTGATCTCTTTTCTTTTCCTTTCTCTCTTCGAAAGGTTAAAGAGAGATCTTATTAATTAAGCAAGGAGTTCCAGCAAATGCAAATTTAAGCTATCTTTCTAAGCATAATTCCGTCTAAAGGTTTCATCTCTTTTCATAAAATATCGAATATATTCTAAAGGTTCATAGACCATATTTAAAAAATGACTTTTTTCGCCGCAAAGTATTTCCACTTTTAGCCTGAAATATTACGCTATAGATAAGCCATTTTCCAGCCATGCATTAACACATTATAAACTTCCACTTTGAGCGCGTTTTCAATGCGTATGTTGATTTTTATGTTATTTCATAACCAAAAATGATAAACATCAAAAGCGACTCTTCGACTGTACCATAAAAATTGATAGAAACATACGCACAGGCACACTCCATATGTGTTTTTTTTTTGCGCTAAAATTTTTCAATAATTCCGCAAATTCAGGACAGACATCGAACGAGGGGTGGCATTTTTCGGGGGGTTGAGCAGGGGCCAGTGTTAAGCGCTACCTTTTGACGCACTTAATCTGCCAATAAAAGTAAATCAAAAGGCAGCGAAAGCCCCGGAACCACCAACCCCCGAACCAGAACGGCAGTTCAAGAGGCATTTCCTGTTTTAAATTGAGGTATGCCATGGGATATTGCCGATATGGATATGGGATATGCCAGAAATTCCTTGCCTATTTTTTTCCCTCTTTCTCCAACTCTCCAATAAATTGCCGTTGTTTCAGCGGGGGGAGAGGGAGAGTTTCTGTGTTGAAAAGTGTAATTTTAAAAAGTCATAATCGCAGATAAGTGCGGTCTCAAATTGCCGGGGCTGCAGACCTGAGTAAAAATGCCTGACAGAAGGCTATTCATTACAACGACCAACGACTGGGGTTCGGGGCAGACAGAATGGCCATATATATACATATCACATATGACTACCATGGTCCATCTTTGTGGGTGTGTATTTTACACAACTTTTGCCCATAATCCCCGGCGTTGGCAACAACAAAAGGCATGGAAAATGGCTAGATGAAAAAAAAGCATCGGAGAAACGAACGATTTACCAATTTTCATTTCAAGTCCATTGTTGCCGCCCCCCTTCGCCCCATGATATATGTAGGTATTAAAAGTTATTGAAAAAAACGCTGACAAAAGAAGTATAAATATTTACGCAAAATACTATTTGAAAGTCAAGAGGCAGGCCCTCAGGATCGGAGGATCGAAAATCGGCCTCGGTGCTGGTTCCGGAGGGGGTTGTGTCCTGACTCGCCTGTCCTCTCCAAAGCGGATTTCAAGCATTGTGAAGAGCCGTCGACTGGCAAATGCAAATGATTCGGCCCTTTGATGTTTAATCCACATCGGATTTCTCCCAGAAAAAAGCACAGACTCTTAAGCTTGGACTTGAGATTTTCTTGGCTTTCAAGGGGTTGGGCGAGGGGTTTTGTGGCAAGTTTTAATTACAATGAGTCGGCAGCTTAGGGCGGAGAGGTTTTGCCTCGAGGCTAATCAAGGTGTGTACCGGATAAAGTATTTAAGTAAGTAATTAATATTATTTATATTTAGTTTCAGCAGTTATTATTGACTTAGGCTTTAATATCTTATCTTATGCTTATTAGGGAGACTTATTTGTATATCTTGGGTTCAATGAATGTATGTTGCAGATAATGTATGCTATTTAATAGATATTTATTAAATTAATAGATTTTTAATAGATACTTAATATATATTTAATAAATATTTAATAGATATTTAATAGATTTGTAATCGATATTTAATAGATATTTTATAAATATTAAATAGATATTAATTAGATATTTAATAGATATTTCAGATATATTTAATAGATATTCTGTAGATATTTTATAGATATTAAATAGATATTTAATAGAAATTTCATAGATATTTAATAGATATTTAATAGATAATTAATAGATATTTTATAGATATTTAATAGATATTTAATAGATATTGAATATATATTTAATAGATATTTTATAGATATTTAATAGGTATTTAAAAGTTATTTAATAGATATTTAATTGATATCGATTTAGATCTTATTTATCTAAGTTTTTAATATATTTGTTTTGAGCTTATTGAGTACTCTATAAAAATAAGATTTTAAGTTTACAACATATTAGAAATGCATTAAAATATATTTTCTCAACTTCTTTTTTATAATAATTAAGAAATCTTGACTTTACTCTAAATATACAATAAGAAATACTTTTAAAAAATGCCTTGCCTTGTACATATATATTTCAGCTCTTTTTCTTCATATTAATATATTATTTTCAGGCACACACAGACTTTTCCTGATATTCATGCCTTTTTACCTTCCACACCTCACATCCGGAAATGGAAATTTAATTAAAAACTCCCACGCAATTGAAGGCCCACAGAAAGTTGAGACAGCAAGACAAAAGTTCTCCCTTGAGCCTCCAGCTGAATCCAATAGATATAAATAAAAACCGAAAATGCTATAAATTTTATGTGAAATATAATTGCTTAATGGCAATGCCTAGCATAATTGCCACCATTCGCACCTTGGGAGCAGCAGTGGGTCTTATAAATAAAAATTAATTTTAAGCGCCAGCCCGCTGCCAGTCGAAAACAACAATAACAAGACAATTACACACCACACACACAGGCACACACCCGAAATGAGCAGCCGCCACACCCTCAGGATGCTTTTCACCAAGGACTAACAAGGACACCGCACCGACAAATTGTCGGACGACGTTTGTCGAGTAGAAAATTGAAATTAAAAAGAAAATGCACAATGGCAAAAAATGTCTAAAATGTTAACAACTTTTCCGGCGGTGGTAGAAAAGCGGCGGCGGTGGAAACTGTGGGAAATTGTCGCGTCTTGGGCGATAAATCAGGCAGGTGTCGTCGGCGGTTGGGTGTTAAGCATCTTGGCAGGCTTTTTCTCTCTGGCTTTTTTGCCCTGCCTTGTGAGAGCTGTGGTCGCATTAAAAATGCAGCAAAGTTGCCAGAACAAGCTACATAAACCACCCGAGAGGGCCGGCCCCCCCCTCGATATTTCAGGCCAGAAGGAGGCGCAAGTAATTAAATTCAAGGAAAACTAACAGCGGAGACCGCACTGTAAAAATGCCATAATTATACGCGACTGCATGTCGTGTGGGCTTAGTGTGCCGCCACCCACAGCCAGTCTTAACCTCTCACTCTCCGTGGCAATTCAACCCCCTTTTAACCCCCCAACAGGCGAGACAACCAGCGGGGCGCACATACGCCGAGCGTCATAACCTTTTACTGCCTTCGTCTTGGCCTTCGTCGACATCTTCATCTTCGTCCTGCTTGCTTCGGTGGCTCCTTTGACCTCGACGCATCTTTGCTATCCTGTAGAAAAATTGTTGAAAAAGGGTATTACAAACTGGAGTGTTACAATGCGTTTTTGGTTTACTAAATGATATCAGTTCCCTGTACTAGATTTTAAATTAAAACAAAAAAATTTAATACTACCAATGATAGCCAATCAATAAAAAATGGCATACAAAATAATATCACGGAAGAACCTATTTTATTTGGGTATATATAAAGTATATATATTCGGAAGCAATCCATTCCTTAGCTTAAAAAATATATTCCGTTTCATATAACCTTATTTTTATTTAGTTATTTAAGTTTGATTAATATTATTTGGTTTGATTATACGTATATACAGTACCTTTCCCTTCGTAACGCGCTCGCTTCCATTATCATTTCTGGCTATATAGTAACCACATTTTTGCAACGCTTTTCATGTCTGTCTACCGCTCCACCTCTCCCCTTCAACTTGCGGGGTGGCTGATGCGGCTGCTTTCGCGTCTTAATCCTTTTTCCATTATTATTTTCATAATTCTTATTTACATGACGCCAAAACGTCTTCGTCTCCGTCTCGGGTTTTCCCTCGCCACGCCGAGATTTTCGTTTGTTATTGCTGTGGGCGGGGTGGAGCTTTCCCCTAATTTCCCAAGTCCTTTCCCAACCCCAGAGGTTAGAGCCTGTCTCTGTTTTTTTAATGTTTGGCGAAAAATTATTTTCTTATAACTGAATTATTCACCGATTACATGCTCTGTCTCTGTCGCTTCACCCCTTTTCGCTTCCTGTCGCTTTCGCTTTGCCAACCCCTTATCGTGCTTTACAAATTTATTACTCATACGCCCCGCCCAACGGGCCCGCAGCTCTTCGGTTTTCCACTTTTCCGGACAGACCCAGTTCGGAATGATTCGCTTGTTTGTGAATATCGGGGGTGGGTATATATGTATATGAAGTTGTAGGGGCGGGGTGCGCATGTGAGAACTGCATAATTATGAGCGCAAAACGGATTTAATTTTTAATTAAAGCGCATTTGAGTGCCTCCTGTCCCACGTACTTTGTAGCTTCGGAATTGCTTTTCGGTTTTTTTTTTAGCTTGTGTTTGTGTTGTACATTGTCTGGTAGTTTTTTATTTGAATTTAGTGGAAAAGGTTTTATTTTTAGCAAGATGTATTATTAAGTTAACAAGCAATGCCTAGTCTTAAAGTAAATTTAAGAGTCATTTATTTGTTTAGGAAAATATTTCATTTAATTTCTAGTACTAGAAAAGAGAGTCTTAAATTAAACTTTACTTACAGAATATTAAAAGAACTAATAAACTAATTGTAGGTTATTATGGAATCTTATTTTATAAAACGTGTAATAATTTACAGAATATTAAAAGATCTAATAAAGCTTTTTAAGAATCTTGTAGTGGAATCTTTTATAAATTTAAGCAAAATATTATTTGTATCATAACATCATACATTGAACAAATGAATTATTAAATATAGTACTTGTTATAATAAAGAATCTTGCTTGGAATCCTAAATCCTTAATAAGTCTCTATCTAGTTATGAAATTCTTAAGCATAAAATATCCTAAAATATTTTGTAAAACTAGGGATATATTGAATATAAATAATGCACTTAATAAATATAAATATACTAAATTTATTTATTAATAAGTTACTGTAAACTAGCTTATACGTAAAAGAAAAAACCCGACTTCTTTTAAATAGACTCCAATAATAAGCTGCTTTGTGGCCACCTTAAATTAAATTCCTTTGGCCCAGGGACCCCTTGAATGCTTTCCTTGGCAGTGGGCACTTGTACCTGAATCCACCTCCCGTTTCGGGCATCGCAACCGCTTTCCTCGTGCGCTCAATATTATGCTTTCATTTCTGTTTGCCAAGTGTTTGCATAAAGCGCGCGTTGACTGACCACGCACCCCTCCCATCCACACCAGCTCCGCCACTGCTCCCAGGATGCCGCCGCCACTGTCGGCCCGTCCAAGTAACGGGCATCGATAATGTGTCGCATGTTTAACCGGAGGTTGCTCCTCCCAACTATGGATTCTACACTGGAAAAATTTTAAATGTCTTCTTAATAAGAAATAAGAAATGAAATTCTGTCAATGGAAATGGTAGATATATATTCATATCAAATAATTCATAAAATCTAGGATATAATAATTGAATAGAATAATTAAAATAATAATTGTTTGGTTAATTTTAGAATGTATATATTAAGATCAATTGTATATAAAAAAAAGGGGAAAGTTTTAGTATATGCCTGTATGTAAAAAGCGATCGTATTAATTTTTTTTCGTAGAAAAGGTAATTTATGTATGTTCCTGTTAAAACCCAAATTAAATAAAATAATAATACACATTGCTCAATAATAATATTTTTTATATGCTGAAATATAATTTAAATATTGCTTTATATTTATTTATTAAAATAAACAAATTAATAAATAAAATAAAATAAGAAGCGATCGTAATATTTGAATATTAATTTCTTTTGTAGAAATGGTAACCTATGTTCCTGTTAAAACCTAAATTAAATAAAATAAATGCCTAAGATACATTTTGCCCAATAATAATATTTTTTTTATACTAAAAATATTATCTAAATATTGCTTTATATTTATTTATTAAAATAAACAAATGTTATATTTAACTTATATTTATTTTTCTATATTTTAAATTTCTTTATCTTATTTATATTTATTTATATTTTTGACAACAAAATATATTACAAAAAATGTATATATCCTTATAATACTTGTTCTCAGTATACTCCTGCTCCAGTTCCTGATTTGCGCCTGCTCCTGCTCCTGCTCCTGTTCCTGTGCCCGTTCCACTGGCCACCGCCCGTTCACGTTGATGATGACACTCATAACAATTGCGCGACGGCATTTTACCTGAACAAACTTTGATACATGCACGGGGTGGCGGGAAAGCGGGGCCAGAGGTGGATCGAGGGACTGGCGGGGGTGGCGAGGACCTCCAGCTGAAGGCAATGACCAAAACCAAACCAAACGTAAACGCAAATGAAAGCAAAATGCAGTCATGTCAGCAGCTGCAGGAGCGGCAGCCAAAGCGGCAGCAACGTGCACGATGATAGCGGTGCAGTGGCTGTTAACAAAACACGTGGGGGTTGCAATATCAGCACAAGGGGGGTTGGGCGGTTGAGTGGGTTCCAGGGGGACAGGTGGGGCGATGGCTACCTTGGCCATTTGGCAGTTGGCACTCGAATGCAATTTCAGTAATTAAAATAAACAACAAACGACGACGACGGGGCAGTGCATCTCCTCTGACGTGCCTTTCGGTCAGGCCCGATGACAACATCATCACCAACATATCATTATCAGACAATCCTTGCAACCATTTGGGCCAATTGCTTTGTCAAAATAAACAGGAAGCGTTTTGCTGCACAGATATACCAGTGGTGATTATGGAATGCTCTTCTTTTAGGAATATATTATATATTATATTTTATATATATTTATATATATTATATATTATATTTTATATATATTTATATATATTATATTTATATTTTTATATTTATATTATATTAACTTATATTTTTATTATTCTCGATCTGTTCTTACCAGATTTATTACAAGTCAAGATAATACATTAAATGCCTGCAAGACCTCTAAATTATATACTTAAAAAATATAAGAAGTCCTCAATGAAACCCTGCACTAAGCTGGAACTTTTCTGGCCAAAGGCAGCCACGGGAATTGACTTAATTAAATGCAATTTTCAGTGCGTTTTTGGCCATTTGAGTGAGCAATTTACTGGCCACCCCATGGAGTGAAAATAATCGTATGTGTGTGCGTGGGCCAGGGGATGGGGGCGTGGCATTGTCACTCCGTAGGTTTTTATGTTTGTTTAATTGTCGGAGATGCGATTCGCTTTATGCTTATTTATGATTTAATTAAATGCAATGCGGCCGCAAAATGAGCCATGTAAGTCAGGGGTTTGGGGGTCTGGAGGCTGCAAAATCGGGGTTCGAGGCAGCTATTTAAGGGTGGCAGCCATCGATGGTCGGGCTGGAGTGTTTATTTTGGTTTCGAGACGTTCTTTGTGGCCAGAAAATGACCAGAGAAGCTCATTTAATTAAGTTTGCCATAATGAGGAAATTCACTGTGCCTGACAAAGGGACGTATGCATTTATAATATATATATACACATATATATTTTTCAGCAATTTATCATAAACCCTTCAGCTGGGAAAAGACTGAAAAAATACGAAAAACCCTCAGACCATCAATCATATTATTAAGGTGCCTCCTTTTTTTCCCTTTCATTTATTTCTCAGTAACATTTGGTCTACAGTTGGAGAAAGCAAAAAAGGGAATTATTGATTTAAACATTTACCATAAAAAGGGCTCCTGTGGACTTAGCTTTGGCCAAGAGAGAGAGAGCCCCATACAAGCCCTAATCCCCAAACCCCAGCACTTAACCCACCTTGACGCTGTTTTCGGCTTTTGAATAATTGAATTCTTCTGCTTGGCGAAACACAAAACTCAAATGCACAACCGATTGAGTTGATCAATCAATTTAAGGGCTCTGGTGGCAAGCCCGACCGGATATGGGAAATGAGAAAGATATGGAGACTAGAATGTACAGATTGTACCCATGGTACGAGAGCCTTTAATTAGCCAAGGAACTTACCTTTAAATTGCAATAACAGACTTGGCTTCAGCCGCCCATATTTATAAAGGGAGGATTTTCTAAGAGATTAATTAAATAATAACAATCGTTGAAGGCCTAAACATGCACTTTATTTGCACAAAGTAATTAGAAGTTCTTAACCGTATTTTTTTAATATATTTGTTTGTGTTAACTTACCATAATAGATATAATAACTATATTGATATTAGACCAAGTCATGTTTAAATGTTCTTTTCGGACTGATATATATCTTAAATGAGACATGCTTGTATAGGCGTATTTAATATATTTTAACTACATTTTAAGGCATTTTAGTTAGCCAATGCTATGGTTGATTTGATATCCCTAATCATTTACGCCTGTGAATGTCAAGGTCCAGAAATTGTTCTAGTATGTCTCGTGGATTTAGACATACATTTATTAATTCCGATATATTGCTTTATTTCTCAAAAGCATATTAAATATTTCTACTTCTATTTCTATATATTAAATATATAGTATATATTGTAAATTAAATATACTATATCTTAAATAGTTATTTTTGTAATTTATATACATTTTAATGTATAATTGCAATGCAATATGCAAAAGTTATACTAAAGTTAGCTTAAAGTAGCTCCCATTGCCTTTAAACTGAAACCATAAATTAATCAACATCACCCGATTTTAAAATCTTTTATTTTTTAACTCGACTTGACCAAGATCTTGTTAATTTAATCTGTCAGCCTGACAAATGAATAAATTTTTGTCTTTGCAATCAACATCGTCCATATGACCATCATGGAAGACCACGCAGTCCTGAGACCTTTTAGAGTTGGGATTGGTATTATTAGGTTGATGGGGATGCCAAGATAGATAAGCAGCTGGATCGCCATTGGAGTAGGATATAAAGAGGCCCTCAGAAGCCAAGTCGGTGATCCCTAGCCAATAGGACGACCCTTTAATTACAGATTTCATGGCGTCTAGATCTTCCTTACTGGGACTCGCCAGGAATCCACCTTTACTGCGACAGGAGTGTTCGGCAATGTACCAATTGACCTTTTTTTTCGTTTCCACGAAGAAGGACCTGAAGTAGAAGATACGTTTTCACAATATTATATATCAATCTAAAAACACACGTTGATTTTTTGAACATCTCTAACCTGTCGCCGTATTTAGTGAACTTGGATGGTGGATTTTTTGGGATGTCATCCAGTGCATTCTCAATTTCCTGCAGGTCATTGAAATGATCGACGCTTTGCTTTTCCAGCTTTTCCAGCCAATCGCCTCCTAAGATCATATCTTTGCCATTGAGCTTATTATCAATATTGGTGATAATTGCATCCAAGTCCTTGTGTGTAGTCTGCAGAGCCTTCTGTCCCTTCCGCACCTTATTTACATCACCCTTCAACGCGTCCAGCCCTATAAAGGTATGTTGCCAATTTGCTTCACAGCTATCCCCCCCCTGCATCTTCGACATCAGACTCGTGAGGCAGAAATACCCGCACTGATTTCCGGGATCGGACAAGAGGCAAGTGGAACAGTAGTATCCATTGAAAAGGCAAGCAATCGATACAAAGTACAAATAAATTGCTGCTGACCTTGTCATCGCGAACTATGAAAAAATATATATGTATTCCGGAATATATATATTTTGCGAGAACGTCTAGACGCGGAAAGCTTGAAGTTGGAACTGATTTGTGCTAATTTTGTTGCTAAGCCTTTATACCAAAGGGTGCTAGAGTATTATAACACAGTTTCAAGCTTAAAAGCGGTATAGCCGACCTCATAAACTCTATATAATAAATAAATCTATCGATCACAAGATGACTTAGCCAACAGATATCAGAGACTAGAAGTGCCAGAGCTGCCAAATTGGTAACAACTAATTCTAATCCTCCGAAACTAGAGTTTGAAATTGCACTAAAATTAAATGAGTAACTAGAGCTAATGGAAAATAAAGTAGTCGAGACTCAACCCTTGGTTTCATACAGAAACGATCCCCAATGATATTTCTTTTATTTTTTTGTTTGATTATTTATTCAACGATATTTTTAAAACTTTTTTTTTTCGAAGAGTCTTTCTCTTTTAAATTAACGCAGAAAGTGTTCGGTATCTCACAGTCGATCACAAGTCGAGTGTAGCTTTCTTACTTGTTGATTTAAGGTATTATTTTTATAGTATATATTTTCTTGATACAAACTATTGAATTTGTTTTTGAATTCTTATTAATTTATTTAATTTTTATATACTGTATTCTTCGGTTGTTTATATTAAAAAGCCTTCCATGGAAAATATGTAATTATATTAAGTTACCATGTATAATCATTTAGAGTTACAAAATGTGCACTAAATTAGATTTAAACATAGATGAAGCGTAAAATGTAAGAAAAAATTACAGAGTTTGGTTACAATATTTCCCATTGGATAAAATATTTGCTTAAATCATATACTCAAAGTCGAGTTTTTGCCTTTAAATAATCCTCGATTTCATAAATCTCTGTGTGGAATCGTTTATGTAATAAGCTCTAGACTGTAACACCTTGTGCCCAGCTTCAAGCCATCATAATTTTCCAGGACTTTTCCTGTCTCAGTTGTGCTTTTGGCACTTCATTCATTTGTGAATGTGACAAGTGCCGACAGGGAATGAGAATTGTTGTTGACGACGCTCAACTTTATGTTGATTACCTTTTTTGATTATGCCTGAGTGTGTGTGTGTGTGTGTGTGCGAGTCCTTGGCACACGGCAGAAAGCCAGGATAAAACAATAAACATAAACCGAAACGGAGGAGCGGCAACGACGACGGCAACGAAGGGCATGAAATATGATTGAAGTCGAAATGAAAGATCCGGAGCAGCCACTTGAGAGGTGGCCCATGTGTAGAACGGCAATCCGGAGCCACTCTGGGGACACGAGTTGAAAAGGTGCAGCTGGCAGAAGGGACATAATCACTTTTGTCGGCAACGGCCAAATTAAATCCAGGGAATATGCACAAACACACCCACCAAGGACCCGTCCGCGGTGGCCGTGTCAACTTACAATCCCCAAAAAACATTCTAATTGCAATAAAAAGCTACATTAACTGGCGCCCAGCGGCTGGGAGCTCGCTCGGTGGCACTCGAAAACTGTCTCCTGCTTTGTAATAATCATCGAATAAATTATGCAGAAATCATTTCCATTGTTGTAAGTGGCTTTTCCCCGTGCGTTGACAGCGCTCTCATCTGGGTCCTTGCCAGGGCTTACGTCTTTGTATCGCATTACATTTGCTCTGCCGAAAAATGGCAATACTTGAATTTTTAATAAGCTCCACAAAGTTGCTCTCAACATCTCATTTCGAATTATTTTAATGCTGGTTGCTGGTGACCTGGAACTTAATAATAATTACAAAATGCAGATAGATGGGGAGCTTGAAGTAATTAAATAAAAACTTACATTTAATAGTTAATTTTATAAGTTTATATTCATAAGTTTCTATCTCTGATGTTTTTTTTTTGAGTAATTCAGTACTTATACATATACATAAAAAGATTCAAGTTTTAAATAACTAATCTAACCAAAATGTATTATTATTTTTTTATTATTTTAATTATTTTTCTTTTCTTTATTTATAATTTATGTTCTGTCCTTCTTAATATTTATTATATTATCTTAAAATAGTTTACAAGACAAAGAACATAAGGTAAGTGATTAGGAAATAAGAAGGGTGCTAACCATGTGTTAATCAATTTTTCCAGTCTCCAATTTGATCCGACAAAATAGTTAGAATATATACAATATATACATCTCCTTGGCCATAAACTCGGACTAAGTCTCCAGTCATATTATCTGTCAAGTGGCATCCTAGAAGCCGCTTAGAATTTATCGACTTGTCGTAAATCCAATTGCATATTGGCCAATGTAAGAATTATCTCGTTACGTACCCGGAATACCTTTTGTGAGCCGAGCACGGGGGACGAGACATTAGCCGGGCATTTTATTTTCCACTTTGCTTGTATTTATTTAAATTTGAGCCCGCCCATATATATATCTATGGCGGAGCGGAGCGGAGAGATATAGCCGACGAGCATGGACCTTGGGCTTATCGCTGGCAAAGCTTATTTGCACAGGCGATTGCCGAAAACCAATCGGCGTAAAATTGAAACCAGCACCGGGGATCGGCTACTTCTCCTTTTTATTTTTATCCTTGTTGCTTTGTGGGGTGTGCCTGGGCATAAAAATGAAAAACAAATAAAGACGCTTCAGGGGCGGCCGGGTGACGTGGCGAGTTAGTGGATAGGAAAAGTTCCAAAATTAAACATGCCTGATGCGCATCGATTGATTGACGCGCGATTTGACACGTGGAAAATGCATAAAATGTGAAAATATGAAAATGCGAGGGGCACACATCTGTAATTGTTGCAGCAACCCTCGACAGGTCCTTTGACTTCTCCAATTTCGTATGCAAATCGTCGAACGGCCAAAACCGCGTTGAGCGTGAAATTTGTTTTCATTTTTATTTTTTTGGCGGTTGACAGACACTCAAATCGAATTTTTGTCGCGCTCCGCGGCGAGTCATAAGAAAATATTTGAATAAAAGAAAGCGAGCCCGCTCTGCCGTTCAATTTCCAACCCTCATCCCCCATTTATCCAGGGGCTGTGACTTGACGCTTCTACTTTTTTTCGGCACATTATGCAAAATAAACATGCAAATAAGATTTGCAGTTAATAAAATTGGCGTACAACCTTATATTCGTGTTGTACTTGCCCCCTGTTCCTGCAGCGGGATTAGACCCTAAAGACAACCCTCGAAAAACCAGCGACTTGTCCATATGCCACATTGGGGAACAATTATGTGAGATTTTAATTTTATTGCTAAACGATTTTTTGACACGGTTTGTGGCAGAATTTATGACAAATCTTTGTGCTTTAAAATGGGTGTACATTTTTAAACTTTCAGTAATATATTTAAAAAGGGCATATAGATGGTTGCAATTTATAATAGATGCTAGTAATAACTTGTAAAAGAAAAATATATCTCAAGAATATATAATATATATTTTATTTATATATATTTTCCTACAAATAAATTTCATATTCATATATTTTCATAATATATAAGAAAGATATAAATATGGTTAAAAATGTAAGCAATATGGAAATTATAATAGATGCTAGTAATAGCTTGTAAAAGAAAAATATATCTCAAGAATATTTAATATATATTATATATGTATATATTTGTCTACAAATAAATTTCATATGCAATTATAACTATTTTTAAGTTGTAATTGAAATATATGCATTTTGCAAACCTAAACATTCTTTAAAAAATTATAAGAACATATATAGAAATATTTTTTTAATTACTTCCTTAAGCCTTATTTTAGACGCTTTAATATGTAATGATTAATGAGACTCATAAGCTCTTTCCCAATTTATTAATAATTTTAGCAAGATTTTTACAGGTATAGCCTTGATTGTTTAATTTCAGTAACTTTAAGTGGCCATATTTAAGGATATAAAAAAATGGCAATCATCTCCTAGAAATAAGTGTTTCATTAGCCATCACCCAGAGATGTGGAGAGCTCTGTCTATGAGTATATTTTATTTCGATTTTGTTGCTTCCTGTTTGGGGAACAATCTCCTTTCGATGCCTTGGAGTGGCTCACAAATGGCATGAAATTCATACGCCGTGCATAAGTAGCGTTAAATTGTGAGATTGTATTACATTTCCCCCATAAACTGTCTGGATTAAGATTTCTTTTCGGTTTTTGGGGATGCAAAGCGGCAGGGGATCAGACTGACGTCAACAAATGAATTTTGGGGCTGGCTATGAAGGGCGATTTTTGATTTCAGGCTGAGAAAATTGTGGGGGAGTATGAATTTAGAAAGCTTTCTGGTATCATATATACCTTTGACTTTAAATACCTTAGAACGGATACTTTTATTTATATATATTTATATTTATATATTTATTTATAACATGATCATAGTTATGAAATCCATGTAGAATTTAACTTAAAGAAATGAAAATAAGCTCTGCTAAATGGATTCCAAAAACATTTCGATAAATCGACTGACCACTTGCTGTATTTGTCAAATTTATTGATGGGCTCATACATCAAACTCATGATTCTGGGGATCCCCTTTTCCCCTTGAGATACGAGGAGATACAAGTTTCAGTCACCCTGTTTCATTTCACGGACAGAATGTTGAAAACTTTGATTGATGCATCGTCGATAGCGACGGAGAAATGGAAATTAATCAAAAATGCAAACCGTCTTGCGACAGCCACATGCCGCACAACTTGTTCGACTTCCCCTGCCTGCTAATAAATTTTTATTTAAAGTTCATAAAACAAACCGTGCAGGATAATAAATTATGAGGAACACAGCATCGGGGCCCCCGCACAACAGCTGCGTCCATGAAATCAACATAAAAAGTCATTTGTATATAATTTTTTCTCGGCTTTGTGATTTCGTTTTTTCGCTAGATTTTTCCAAAACAAATTTTACACAGTTGCTGCGGCTTCACGCTTATTTCGAATGCTCCACGGAAAAGTATGCAAAGTATGTGGCACTGAAGGCTGGAGTTTTCCCCTGGAAAATGTTCCCCTTCTTTTCCCCGAGCCTCGTAATTCGCATTCATTTATCTAAGCAGCCGTGTCTTCCTTCTGAGCTTGTTTCTTTTGTTGTTCGTCGCACTTTTGCTTACTTTTTTACGTGACTTTCGTTGGTGGGTCGGAAAAAAACAGAAAAGAAAGGAAGAAAAGAAATATTAGTACAAAGGGGAAGGGAGGCAATGCCATAAAGTATTGTTGTGCTTATTAAAAAACATAATTTCAGCATTTTGTTTGTCATTTATTATGATTATTTGCGGTAATGGAAGATGCCGAAATTATATGAAATTATTTGGAAGATCGAAAAAGATTCAGAGGATGTGTTTTGGAACTCTAACTAAAACTATTTAAATATTATTATTACCCTGATTTTATGGCAGAATATAAAATATTTAAAAAATTTTATATATATTTCCTAAATGACTGTTGAATTTATAGTTATCCGAAGAACTTCTCGCTTTAATTTCAAGCCTTTAGATAAACTCTAGATTTATTTAGATAAACTCCAGAGAGAGCATGGAATACAGTTCTTATTTCGATGTAATTTATTAAAATAACTACGCATATATATATATATATATATATTTTTCAGTTAAACTTCCCCAAAGGCATTCATTTAAACAAAGACCTAATGAAAACAATTCAAGTCCCCCGTGATTTGCGCAAAATAAAACCAAACTGAAGTCACTCGATGAGGGATTAAGTTGGTCGCCTCCAATCAGCAACCCCAGACCTGGCCATATATATCCTGCCGCATATATCCTGCCATCCGGGCAACCCTTTGTTGCCGGGTGCCGCGACATGATAAATGACCGGTGTTATTCAAATTAATTGATCAAATCCGAATGTCAGACTCTGGAAATCTGCGAGAAATTGCCAAATTACGGCATCAAATGAATTAAGTGGCGACTGCCACTCGCATGACACATCGCCGGCCGAGAGCGGATCCGGATGTGGATGCGGATGCGGATGTGACTGTGCGAGGGTATGGGCACAAATCCGGAAGGTATGGCGCTGGAAAATTTGCATGTGTCGTGCGAGTGTCCGACACCCAGCGGGCACCAGCACCGCCGGCAAATTCCGGACGGGAGTCTGCTCCACGGGTATATGTGTGTCAAACGGTATAGCTTCCGGTTGAATGATTGGACAAATGAATGGCTTACAAACGGACGCATGTCGGAGCGGACGCAGGACAACCACAGCCACATCCACATCCGCATCGAAGGGGGCGAGAGGCATTGGAGCGGGATCTGGATCAGGAGGAGGAACCATGGTCCCTGCGGGCTTCTGGTCAAATGTTTGCGGTTACTACGGGGGCCCCAGTATGAGCACAGCAATGAGGCACTCAAAGAGATATATGTATTTTTTATATAAAGTGTTTTTAACTTGTTAAAGATGAGTAATAATTATTTAAAGTGAAGGAGCATTAATGTATTAATTTTTTAAATATATTTAGGGAGCACAGAAGTCCCTCAAAAAATGTAGGTAAAAGTAAGACATATAATTTAAGGTACTACATTTAGCATAAATTTATTTTCTTTTAACGATGCAACATAGCATAGGGATATTTAAAGAACTTCCATTTGGCTTAAATGATCGTTAGCTTAATTCAATAATTATACAAAATTAAAACAAGGAACTATACTAACCCCAGTTTGAGTCTGCCAAAAGTAGGCAAAGCTCAGGAGGATTAAGGTTATTTCTTGTTCAAATATAATAGATTTTCCCAAATCCTTTCAGTGTATTCAAGGCGAGGCCGGACAATTGCCCGTTGGCCATATTTTTCGGAGCAAAAATTGTGCTCAAATTGAAATCGGAATTGCAAATTAACAGCCATAGCAGCCGGCCAGGATTTATTGCCTGGCAAATCTCCCCAATCCCCAATCCCCAATCAATTTGGCCCCAATCTTGGCCAAAACGATAGAATCAGTCAGTCATTTGAGTTGGATTAATTGCTCTGACTTTCTGGGAGGCCGAGGCATAGCAAACTGATTAATTCTGTCGAGATTTTACAATTTGAGAGGCGTTTGCCGAGAGTGCCTTTCGAATGATTGCAGAAAGCAATTAAATGCTTAAATTGAGTGCAAAGCAAACTGATTGGTTTTCTCCAACTACGAGTATTTTTCCCAAGACTTCCAGAGGGTGCTACGCATATATCTCCCACCCCCCTCTGTGCAATTGTATCTGCACTAACATTTTCCCACACACACCACTCCAGCGGGAGAGTGACAAAGCCACTTAACACCTACTCATGTCACCCACACAATCCGCTTAGTTTAAATACCCAAAAGGCTAAACAAAAAACCCGGTAGCGGAAGCCACCCACACAAGGGGAGAGTGGATCCGGTGGCTGTGTGGGGGGTGCTTCGGTGATTTTTTGGTGACTTTCTGCAAAATTTAACAAAAACAACAAGAGGGTTCCCAGCTTCTTTTTACACACTAAACGCCCCTTTTTATGCGACGATTTTCCTCAGCTTTTTTGTGGTGGCTCAGCCGAAAAGGGTCTTCTGCGGCAGCAACCACCGGCAAACTACAAACGAAAGGGGGTGCCCCAGCGCTGAGGGGTAAAGTTTCCACTGCTCTGCCAAAATAAACCCTCATCGCAGAGCAACAAGTGTACACTCGGAAAGGAAAATACCATTTCAATTGCACCCCGGCTGCTCTGTAAGAAAAAAGGGAAATAAAGGGGAAAATTGCAAAAGGAGTATAAAGCAGAGGAGCAGAAACAAAGCTACTTGTGGTAGTACTAAGCACTTTTCTGGAAGGGGTGAGAAAAGTTGGAAAAGTTTCTACCATATCGCAACTAGGGGATTCTCTATAAATAAAAGGGAAATAGCACGTAGATCTGGTTTATACAGATGCTTTTAATGTGGACATATAATAAACATATATATTTTAATATTTTATAGTTTTTTTTTTATTATTTTTATTGTTACTTTAATTGGTAAGTAAACTAGTAAAACTCATGTGACTTTTTAGACGAAGGTTCAAAAACCATTAAGCCCGATTGGAAAGCTTAAGTTGTTTAGGCCTTCACTTCCATTAGGATCTTATATATAACAATTTTTATATTATAATATACCAAAATTTTAGCTAAATTATTATTAATTTTAATAGATTCTTAAAATATTCCAAATAGCTTCTTCAAGGTTTACAAAATATTTTTTGAAAATGCAGACTTCCCTTAGTAGCTAATATGCCCCCCCTAGTTCTAAGTACTTATGCGGGACCCAAAAAAAACTCAAGCATTAAGGGAAATCCAACAAGCACATAATAGAAAATCCACAATACATCCCACTGAGCCGGAAGTGTTTGTGAAGTGGCTTTGACTTATGGCTAAGACATTTCCTCGAGGGTTTCCGTTTCGCCAATGGACAGCAGAAGTTGTCAACGCAATTGGCCAGGCTAAGCTCTTTTTCAGCCAATCCCACACACTGAAAGGAAACTAGATGAGACAGTTTTGTATACATTTTTTCATATTTGGATTCTATAAAATGCATTTACTTAACAACAATATTTTAAAATATATTTTATACAATTATATGACTCCATCAAGTACTCTATAGTAGGTATCTTAAGTAGATGCTGATTCCTGTTCTTCTCTTGGAAGTAGATCTGTAAGACCTGCAACATTTTATTTCCTGTGCAGCGAGCAGGGCCCGAACCGAGCTGACCTTTTCCGCCCAGTTGTCTGGCTTTCCATTGAAACTGTTTACCTTGGCATCAATTTCAATTTGCATGCAAGGGCACACAACAAGGAAAAAGAATGAAATTCAAATTTAAAAGTGTTTATGGCAGCGAAATGTAAATTTGTATTTGCTTAAGTGCGCCACGCCGCTAAATAGCAGAGGGAGCGAGGGCAGTGTGTGCAAAAACCGAAAAACCAAAAGCGAAAAAACCGAAAAACCTTTTTTGAAAGGCGATCAACCCTTGAAAGTAATACAGAACCCCTCTCTACACCCTTCCACATGTGTGTAGCGTCCACTTCAGTGTCAAGTGCATATCGCTTGCTCGCCAGCACCCTTCAATTTCCCACCCTCCTGGCCACCATTTACCACCTCGTTTTCCCCTGTCACCCAAGAGCACAATGCCCACTTCGAATGTTGCAATATGCAAATAAATTTGCCATTAAATAACAAAACTGTTATGGCCTGCATTTGTTTTTCTGTGGGGACTCCGCACCGCACATCTGCATATATTTTTGGGAAACAATGGGCCACATTTTGCCATTTTCCTATGTTCATTTGGCAATTTTCTTTATTTCCTGGCAGGGCGGGCTCCATATCAATAAAAACAATTTGTGACTGCAACGTTTTGCATTGAGTGCTAACGGCCCTTTGATTGTTGTTGCAACTGCTGTTGCACTTCATAAAAGCATACATTTTTTAGGGGAGTTCTGGGGAAGAGCTTTAATGGGGGATATCCCTGTGGCATTTATTTATTTATTTATTTTAATTATTATAAGATGGTTTTTAATCATTTGTATTTAGTGATCCACGTTTTGCAGATTTTTGAGCTGTTTTGAAAGGGATAATAATATTTTAAAATATATTTTTATTTACTGCTACTATTGGGAAGCCTTTCTTAGGGAAAACGTTTATTCTTGTGGCTGAAAATATTTACAAAGTATATTTATCTATACTTTAATAGGGCCTCTTTCTTGTTTGTTTGTATTAAAAAATTTTTCTTTTTATAGTTAAGGCTTTTGCAGATATCTATTTATTCATACAACATTTTTATTAAAAATCTTGGAAATATGCTAAACGTCTGCAACGATATATTTTAAATGTAATAGTATCTTATATCTCGACAACATATTCACATATTCACATTTTCACATTTAATACTATTTGAAAATTAATATTTAAATAATTATAAAATTAATTATTAATTATTATTAAATATTATTAAAATATAAATAATTATATAATAATTACTAAAATATAAATAATTATATAATATTTATTAAAAAATTATTATTATTATTAGCCGGAATTTCTTTCCAGAACACCCCCAAGTATAAGCCTGCCCTTAACCTACGAACCAAGTCACGTTTTTGTGGTATTTTAATATTGTGCTGCATACTTGCAGGCGCAGTGCAACAAACGCAAAGAGGCAAAGCGGAAAGAGCCATCATCGCCGTCGTTTGCAGCTGTCGTTGGCATTGCCGCTGACAAAACATTTTGGCCGCATTTAATTAATTGTTCAATAAAATTAATAAACATTTGTGTGGGTAAAAGTCAGCCGTACTCCGCAGCACCTCGCCTTGTTGCTGTTGGGGGCTCAATGAAATTCATGGCATTTTTTGGCCCGACTGCAATGCCAATGCATCCCGGCCTAAGGGCACAATGGATCCAACTCTGGACCCGGATCCGGCTCCACTGCAATCTGTGCAATGTTTGCCCAAGCCTCAGACTCCTCCGACTCGAGGGAGTGCAGCTCGCCGGCAGAGGAGATGTGAAAAAGTCGTTTGGCGTAAAAACATTTTGTAAATTGCTTCATAAATATCAATTTGTAAAATAATAATTGTTTGTGCCTGGCCTGCGGAGTTTGGGACTGGGAACTGTGACTGGGAATGTGTCTGGTTTTGGTGGCATTTTAGGTGGGATTCTGGGCGGGATTCTGGGTGTATAGCTGTCTTTTGTGAGCACTAAACACAAAGGAGTTCTGTCTGACATCGTTGCATTCGATGTGCTGCCTCTATATTAATTAGAGTGAGACTTACTGGTACCCTGTATTTGCTATAAAAACCACAGGTAAAGTAAAGTTCAATAGAGAACAATTAATTAATTTTAAAAAATTGTTTAAGTATGGTATTAGAACATTATTAAGGTGAGATAAATATACGTTTAGTCAAGGGACAACTCTCAGTCGATCCACATAGCCAATCCCTGTACAATATCCACTTGACGGTGAATATCTTTTTTATGTTTGGTCAACAATGTGGAACATCCAGGTCCAGGATGATGCATCCCGCGGCAGTACCTGGCTATCCTGGATGTCCAGAGTCTCATCAACTGGCCAAGTGCCTCGTAAAAGTTTCGCTGGTTATGAATGTGCTCCGCTCAGTGCTGGGAGATGGAGCTTGGGGTCGTCTGATTAAACTTGTAACTGTCATAACTAGTGTGTGTATGCTCCGTACAGAGTTCTGGGTGGAAAAGCCCGGATGGAAAGCGGGGAAAATTTCCCTCGACGGGCGTCAAATGTCACACCCAGCAACAAAAACGGTGCCCGCGGCAACGGACAACGAAAAGGCAACAGAAACGGCTCTCACGTCTGAAGTTTGCCGTATTTCAATTTCAATTTAAATTTACGAGTATGTTTCATTTCATTTAGCCAACTGTCTGCGCCTGTGTCTGCCCTGTTAACGCCAAAAGTGTTGCTCAAAAGTGCATGAACAATTTGGTTTGTGAAATTTCATTTGACTTTCACTTTTTTCCTGTCGGCTCATCTCGGGCTCTCAGGTTCAACTCATAATTTTCATTACATTTTACGCATTCGAAATGTGTGCTCGTTCTGCTGTTGTTATCCTCCCCTCAGTGGGTCCAAAATTGAAAAGTTCAAATTGAATTTGAATTCAATTTGGCTGGCAGCCATCATCGCAAATGGACAGGAGTTTAGCCGGCAACAAAAATAAGAGGAATTGAGTTATAACTGCGTATGTAATGGGTAGTTCACGGGATGCACCTTGAGAGCCGGAGAAAAATTGGGAGGAAGTGGTCTGTTAGGGTGAAAGTTTGAATTTGGAATGCCTAAATGAATGCGCATTTCTCCAGGGACTCCATTTGATTAGCCCCGAAACGAGTGAGATAACTATAGGGTTGCGCTACAATACCCGGTACACAAATCTGTGGGTTGTTTATCTCAATTCACATTTTCTCCTCACGAGAGGAACCTATAGAAAATAAGAAAATATACAAAGCTCTTCCAGAGCGCAGTTAAAAGAAATCTTACTCACTTACCAATAAGAAAATCTAATAGGCTGTTGTTGCTTCTTTCTTTGTACATTGCAGACTTCTCAAGGGAAAAGGGATTACCTCTTGCAAGAGATTTGTCTCTACATATCAATTGTTTGTATATATATAAACAAGTATTAATTAGGGTAAAAAGATTCTCCAAAATTTAAAATAAGTACTCCTTAATATTAGTCTTAGCTAACTATAAGTTTCAACTTTTAAATCTCTAACCAGAAACCCAAAGCAGAGAAAACCATTTCCATTCTCTCTCTAATTACTGATGCAAACCTACATAAATTTCATTAAAAATGCATTTGGTTCTTTGGAGTAACTCCATTCCCCCACCCCAAAGCCGAATTTAGGAAGCAACCCTCCCTCAATTACCTGGCCAGAGGTGGGCCCAAAAAGCCGAAAAACCAAAACCACAACCACACCGAAACATCTGTGGCTCCATCAATTGCGAGTTCAGCTTGCAGCTTTTGGCTCTTATTGTGGCTTAATATTCATGGTAATTGTGGCCGAGGAGGACCTCAGATGTTTGGGCCAAAGTATCTGGAGCATCCCTCGGAAGCAAAGTTACCTTTTTGGGCCTACATTTGTGTGTACAACTTCGGTTGCATTTCCTAAAAGTGACTGTAAATTCTGGCTAATGAACTGTTGGAATGAGGGAAATTCCCCACCTAAAAAAAGAGAAAAAAAGGAAAACAGCGTGGAAAACAAAAAAAAAAGTGAAACGAATGGCAAAATGAGCCCACGAAAATCCTGGACAGGACAGAAATTAGTCTCGGTAACTGTCTTGAGTTACATTTTGATGACTTCTTCACTTTCCTTATTTTTTCATCCATTATGTTCATGAGAACAGCCTTTAAATGTTACGATTCTCCTTGTTTTTATGACATTCACAAGGCGCCAGGTCCGGCTCAGCGCTTTTGTTTTCTGTTATTTCGAAAATATTTTGCATAAAAATTACATAACAATTTCAAACAGATTTTCTACGCATTTTCGGGATGAAAAGTTTTTGTCCGATGGCGGAGGGTTGCTTATTTTACAGGAAATATTTCAGCAATACTTTGATATTAAAAACCGCTTAAAAGCAAATTACTCAAACTATAAACTAGAGTCCCAGAAACCAAAAAAAAAAACCTAAAACGAACAATGTTTCGGATTACACGTGAGAGGGAGAGAGGGGAGAGGGTCAACTGCAAGGGACAGGGTTCCGGCTACGGGACAGGTGCTCATCGCCCTCAACTATTACAAAGCAAACAAAAGGCAACTACTACGGACTGGAGAACCCCATGTTGTACCCCGAATTTTAAAGGACATTATTCGGTTAGCAATTTGGACATTTTTCATACCAAAATGCTTTGGGTTCGGGGCTGCCTCTGTGTGTGTGCGGTCAGTAGTTTTTGTAAACTAAGAAATTTGATCGAAAAATGTTGCTTTTGTTTTTACTCAGCTTTGTTCAGCTGTGTAATTATTTTTTGAGCCAGTGCAGACGGATTAAAAGAAAATATCATAAATCAAAGGACTCCAACATAAGATGACGAACTGTTTTGAGCCATGAAAATAAATTGAAGTGCTCAGGGGAAACTAAAACATAACTGTAAGGACAAAAACTGATTGGCAAAGCTTTTCTATAAACCTTAAAAAGGGTTTTCGTCATGCCCACAGAAAGTTTTCCTCAGCCAATGCCTGGACTGGCAATTAACTGGTCTCTTTCCCCTTTTCCATAACCAAAAAAATAAAAAGACCAGAAAACTCTCCTGCCGGCGTTGCTGGAAAATTTCATTAGACTATAATTTTTAATTGAAAACTGTATATCATTGCCGAGGCTGGCGCAGTCTGGTGTTCCGCCACCAATATCTCCCCTGCCCTTAACCCCTTATAGCCCCCGACGCCCCATGAACCCCCCTCGACGCTGTGGGTGCCTCGGTTGAAAAATGCACGTAAATATTTTGTAAGCAGATTTATAGTTTCGAAAAATAATAATTATTTGCACAGGCGGCGAACCCAGCAAGGACACCCAGCCCGGGCTATATCCTTTTTCCACCTATTTTCCGCCCACTTTTTCCCCACATATAGACCCCAATGTCTCAGACTCTAGCAGCTCGCTCCTTTTCGCCTCTTTGACGCTGGCTTATTAAAGGCTTGGGTGTAGATTAGTTTATCATTTAATTATTTTTTCCACCTCCTTTGGGGGCGGTTGGCGGTGGGCGGTGGGAGTGGTAGTTGGCTATATATACGTTAATATTTTTGGGGAGACTGCAGCTGAACACACTTTTAATTCGTTTAGTTTCATTTGCCGAAAAGAATTCAATTTACACAGGCGAGGTAGTGGAATTTCCTCCGGTTGAGATTTCTGTCAGACGTAATCCCTGTGGAAATACCTAGATTCGGTTATAAATTGATATGTGCCCGAATAAATGAGTGTGTGTTGAGTGGAAATTGGTAAATAATTAACTTTACTAATTGAATAAGCGAAGTCAGCCAGTCAATTCAATTATATTTAAGAGGAATGTGAAAGGTTAAAGGCAAATCCAGTAATTCTATAGATTGGAGGAGCTAAAGATTTTGATTCGCAGATTTCTCAGTTAGTATTGATTTATATAAAATATAAAATATGTATTTGTTGTTTATTTTATTGGAGATAGAGAGAGATTGGGAAAGAAAAATAGAAAGACGATAAAAATATTCATAACAAAGTCAAAACAGACTTAAATTACATTTGGAAAGCAGCTATGTGTTTTTAGGTAATTAATAAGATTGCATATATAGTTCATAAAACTTTTTTTGCCAATTTTAATGAAATTTTGTTTAAATTTAAAGAAAAATGGCCAAACATTTTTGTTTCCCATATTACAGTTGTAAATGATTAAGCTTTTAACGGGGAATCGGACTATATACTATATATATCAAACGCAAATTTTTGGGTCCTTAAATCGCAATTTTTATATCCTAATTTTTGGTCAAATCATTTTTCCAAAACAGCCTTAATTTTAAATCGGAAAGCAGTTATATGTTAGTTTTTATTTCATTTATTAATCTGCATTTCAAATTTAGGAATTAACCAAAATAAATTTTTTGCCAATTTTTGACAATTTTAATGATGTAACCCCTTATCATTTTTTCAAAAATCGAGATTTTCGCTATTTCGCTATTTTTATGTTCTAATTTTTGAACAAAGCTAAGTTAAGAAAAACCATAACTTGGCCAAAACAGCCTTGAAAACAGCGATTCGGAATATATATACCATTTGGCTGTCATTCCATTTTTGGGAAAAATATGCACTCCAGAAGACCGCAAGTATGCGGATTTTTGGGTCTTTAATCGCCATTTTTATGTTCTAATTTTTGAACAAAGCTAAGTTAAGAAAAACCATAACTTGGCCAAAACAGCCTGGAAAACAGCGATTCGGAATATATATGGCTTTTGGCTGTCATTCCATTTTTGGCCAAAATATGCTCTCCAGAAGACCGCAAGTATGCGGATTTTTGGGTCTTTAATCGCCATTTTTATGTTCTAATTTTTGAACAAAGCTAAGTTAAGAATAACCATAACATGGCCAAAACAGCCTTGAAAACAGCGATTCGGAATATATATGGCTTTAAGGCACACTTTTTTTGGCTTGCACTGTACAGAGCAGTGGATTGTTCTATGTAAACAAAGGCTGCTG
>VNKC01001738.1:0-74838 GCA_008042775.1 Drosophila pectinifera | reverse complement strand
TTATGGTATTAAAATGTCTACTCAAAAATGCGAATATTTTATGTCTTCTGGAGAGCATATTTTGGCCAAAAATGGAATGACAGCCAAAAGCCATATATATTCCGAATCGCTGCTTTCAAGGCTGTTTTGGCCAAGTTATGGTTATTCTTAAATTGGCTTTGTCCAAAAATTAGGACATAAAAATGACGATTTAAGAACCCAAAAATCCGCATACTTGCGGTCTTCTGGAGAGCATATTTTGGCCAACAATGATATGATAGCCAAATGCCGTATATTTTCCGATTCGGCGTTAAAATTCCAATTATTTAACAAAAAAATACCTAGAAAAATGAGAAATTAAATTTTTGCAAATTTTTAAAAAAATGATAAGGGGTTACATCATTAAAATTGTCAAAAATTGGCTAAAAATTTATTTCTTTTAATTTCTAAACTCAATATGCAGATTAATTAACCAACTAAAAACTACCACAGAAAAGCTTTCTGATTTGAAATTAAGGCGGTTTTGGCAAAGTTATGGATATTTTTAACTCTGACTTGCCCAATAAATTAGGGTATAAAATTAGCGATTTAAAGACCCAAAAATTCGTTAAAAACTTGCACGAGATTTGAGAAAGCAGCTCATTACTCAATGCTTGTTCAATTTTTACCAGAGTTTCCCACCGTATTTAAGTTCTCAACCTTATCAGAGTTCTTAACCGTAGGGGAGTGTTTAACATTATCGGAGATCTTAACCTCATCTAAGTTTTTAACCTTATCGGGGCTTGCAACCTTATGAGGAGTACTCTTTGCAAGCAGTCGAAGCATGCAGTGTCTCAAGTAGTTTGTGCCGGGTTTCGAACCATTTCATGAAGCAGTTTTCCAATTTGACTCTCCAATTGGAACAATTATATTTGATTTTTGGACAATATATCAAATTAAATTAAGCTTAAAAATGGGAAAAGAAATTAAATTGAAGGTTAAATACTTATTTTTATATTGGAAGCAAAGTCAATCAAAATTTATAAAATTAATATGAAAGGGGATATACATTTCTTGCTATTTTCTTTTCTCGGTTAAGATTTAGGATTTAAAGACTAAGAAATGCGTATATATGAGGACTTCTTGAGAGCATATTATGGCCTAAAATAAAATTATAGCCAAATGCCGTATACTTACCGATTTGTCGTTAAAATCTAAATTATTTAAAAACTAAATATTAAAAAAAGTATTATATAAAAAATTTAGCTGGAACGTAGGTATTTTATTTTACTCGATTTAGTTGCTTATTTACGAAATATATTTAAAATAATAAACCCCGCCGTGTTCCATTTCCCACCGTTCCGATTCGATGCTAACTATGCGAGGCTAATTTGACTTTTTTAGCCGATCAAAGAACGGCCACACTTTTACCTCCCCGTATTGTAAATAACAACAAATGTCGGACGAAGAAGATGATTATATGTCAGACAAATTCCTGGCTGGGTAAGTTAAAAAGTTTAGTGAGTTTATCTATAAGGGAATAAATATAATAACCCTTTGCCCCTTTTCAATCAGCCTGCAGGAAGTGCGCCCCAGCTTGGTGCAGAATCGCGGCAAGAAACGACAGATTGAAGTGGAAACAAAGAAGGAGGAGCAAAAGAAGCGGCAACGAGAAGCCATCGCTGCCTTCGGAACCGTAGACAATGCGCGTCTCCAGCAATCCCTAAGCCAACCACTATCGACGGACAATAAGGGCTTCCAACTGTTAGCAAAAATGGGTTATAAAGCGGGATCTGGCTTGGGAAAACAACCCAATGCTCGCATAGAACCAGTGGGAATATCGATAAAAAGCGGACGCGGTGGCCTGGGACGGGAGGCAGCGGTAGCAGAGTTGGCTGCAAAGCGGCAGGAACTAAGAAGAGTTCACATTCTGCAAAGGGCAGGCATTGAATCCGGTGAGGAAATCAGCACGGAGGCTTATAGAAGACGTGCCACCCAAAAAGCCGAGGAGAGAAAGATGCAATACGACATAAGGAGATGTCAGCAGACCTGCGAGTCTCTGGACTTGAAAGCCGGCGTTACAGAGCCAGATTTGGAGTTCTTCTGGTCACCCAAGCCCAAAGAGGAAGGGGATAGCGATGCCGAAGGAGAACCTGAGCCACCGGAAGAGGAGGCGGTCCCCAAAGAAGATCTATACACTCCGGAAGAGCAGCTAGAGCTCCTTTCTGGCTACTTGCGTACTGCCTACTCCTTCTGTTACTGGTGTGGCACGCACTACGAGGACGCCGTGGATCTAGACAGCAACTGTCCCGGACTTACACGCGACGATCACTAGTTTTATAGTAAATAAATAAAAAATTAGATTAATTAGATATTAGTTCACAAATTCTCTGCAAGTTTACAATTATGTTACAATAATACATAGTCAAAAAACATTTAGCGGTGTATCTGGCTTAATGAAATGCGTATAGACGAGTTGGAATCCAGTTGGTGGGAGCTACAAGCGACCCTCAAGCTTCTGTATCAAATCGTGGGTGCGCTCGATGACACTGAAGACGAACGGTCGTTCCATGGGATCGGTGCGTAGCATGTAGTTGATCAATTCGTGCATGTCCTGGGAAGAGAAAGGATATGATAATGACATCTTAAAGTACGTTCAATTTCCTTACGTCTGTGTAGATGGAATCTTCTGGAATGTTGACATTGCCGCTGAGCACCGCCAAGGCTACGCTGTCACCTCGCTCGTAAATGGGATCAAAGGGTGAGTTGAAGTAGCACATTGCATACAGTACACATCCCAGACTCTGAAAGGAAGTATTCAGTTAATATAAGAATACTTTTGAGCATCTATCCATCAAATTAAGAAAAAAATCTAATAAAAAATCTCTCACCCATATATCCGTTCGCTCGTCGATGGTGCAGTATGTTTTCACTGTGAACAGCTCAGGAGCCCGGTAAACGATAGAGCTCCTCTCCTCCGCTTCGTCCTGCAAGCGCTGGGCATCCGACTGTCCTACAATTTGCAGTCGCGCCTCTGTCATGGAGCCCAGATCCACGATGATGGGCTCAAACGAGTCCGAGAGACAGATGTTGGCAGTTTTCAGATCTCTGTGAGCGAGTGGCACCGGCTTGGCCTCGTGAATAGCCTTCAGTCCCTCACAGACGCCCAGGAAGATCTGCAGGATCTGGGCCTCGGGCATGTGGTCCTGTTTTCGCGCCCGCAACAGTAAATGATCCGCCAGAGCACCATGCTTGTAATAGGGCAGCACGATATACAGAGTGCTCGTGGTGTTGATCACAATGTCCGCCTGGCCCTTCAGCTCGTAGTCCACCACCCGGATTACGTTCTCCGAGTCAATTTTCCGGCAGTTTTCGATTTCCCGCAGGGCTATATTCTGATCATCGATGCTGTGGCAGGTGATGCGCTTTATCGCATAGTTCCGACGCGTGGCTGCGTTTTCCCCAAGGTCGATGAGACTGAAGCCCCTGCATAGACAACGAGAGATTAGACATTCTAGAGGAGATAGAGCGTATAGCTCCAATACAAACCCTTGGGCCAGTCTGTCACGAATCGTGTAGCGGGATCCGTTTATGTTCAGCGTCTCCTTCCGGCACAAGCAGCCGCGTTTCATGATCAGCGTCCAGCCTATGCTCTGCATTTTAATTAAATTATACTAAAATCTTTAAAACTTTAAGCCTAACAACTAGTTTCATTCATGTAGAAAACCTAAATAGAAAACAGAAAGCTGGACTGCAAAGTGTATGCGGGGAGGAATTTACAATGTGCAGAGATTGTGAGTTAGTTGCAAAATTGTAACAGCTTAGTAAAAGTGTTTTTGTTATAGATTCTATTGTAATTAAGCTATTATTATTTCTGCTTTTTTTTTTAATTCCATGTATCCACAATTTATTAGTTTCTTAAGTTATTAAACTGAAATGACACACAAAATACAGAATCACAAAACTTCCACCGCATAAACACAGATTTCCCTTTTGGTCTAAACAGCTGTTGCAAGAACAGGGTGGTTTTGTTAGCCATGTGGCGGCCAGCGTTGCCACACCGCCTTGATTGGTTCGCTGATAGCAAATATCTTTGGCTGAATTCGTATTCCAGCATTTAAATTAATTTAATCAATGGAAACGAGCGAGAATGAAGCTTGGCTAGATCTCGTCGGCATCAGCCCCGATCCCCCCGAGAGACGCGACAAGTGCGAGCAGTGCAAGTGAGTGGTAAAGCGGGGAACTAAAAAAATTAAATCGATCCTCTAATGATAAAATCTTTCGTAGACGACCTATGGTCGTTTGCTGGTGTCCAGCTTTACCGCATCCACCAGAAGCGGTGGCTTCGCAGATTGTCATCCTGCAGCATCCCGCTGAGGAGAAGCGATCGTTGCGGACAGCACTGATGCTGCAGTTGGGCCTGGAGCCCGGAAAGTGTGTCGTCTACAAAGGCAAACGGTTTCCGAATCACAAGAACCACGCGGAACTGCAGCGAATCTTGGACTCCCCTAAGACCTTGGTGCTTTATCCCAGCCGGGATTCGGTGCCCTTGGATGAGGTGGATCGCAGCGCCGGTCCCTACACCTTGGTCCTCATAGACGGCACCTGGCCGCAGGCCAAGGCAATCTACGCCAGTAGCCCCGCCCTGCACAGCATGCGCCAAGTGAAACTCATCGCCGTTGGCATCAGCGACTACATCATCCGCACCCAGCCCACGGAGGGCTGCCTCAGCACCCTGGAAACAGCGGCACAGTGCCTGGCTGTGCTCGAGTCTCGGCCAGAGCTGAGGCAATCGCTCGTGCGGCCCCTGCATGCGCTCTGCAAGTACCAACTCGACAACGGGGCCGTGGAGCACCAGTCCAAGGAGTTCCTGTTAAAGAACAACCAGTACCCTAAGCCCATTGGCAAGCGGCTGAGCCGCCTGCTGAACTCCACCAACACCGACTGCAACGGAAGCGAAGATACGTGATAGCTGGACCAAGAAAACACGGAAGGAGTACTCGGTACGAATTCTGTGCATCGGACGTAGCAATTTTTAATAATAATCGTTATTTTCTACCAAAAAGGTGATAGTTTTGCTCTGCTGGCGTTTTTAGACGGTTGGTTTGTTCCTGGCATCCGTGAGTGCTCTGATGAAGACGCACTTGACGATGGCATAGCCCCGTTCGCAAGAATTTGAATCATTTGAATCTGGGGTGACAAGATGCAAAATGCAAATGTAATGCAATGCAGGATCTCTCTGTTTCTGTTACTTACTGCCCTCGTTCTCGCACACCTCAATGGAATCGCCGGTGGCTGGCCACACATATTTGCGAACAAGATCCGTGTTCAGCTTGTAGTCCGTCATCAAGCCCGACTTTTGAAAGAAGCAGTGGAAATAGCACTGCTCAGAATGCGTGAGAATTTGAATAACAAAATAGGATAGGATCCAAAACCCACTTACCATGCTGGTTTTATCCTTGTCGTCGGGCAGCTCACCTGTGCTATTAAACTGCAGTACATTGGCTGAAAGGGTAGAACATTTTGGTATCCGAATCGAGCATTAACCTCTTCAATAGCCGCCCCGCCCGAACTCACGCGTTGGAGTTATAAAACTGGCATTGCAGTAGCGATTGACCTCGTCGAAATCTACGTAGTCGGCGTCTCTGGCAGCTAATGTTGTAGTGGATATATCATCCACATCACCATCGAAGCTATCGTAGTTTATAATAAATACATCGCCATTATCCTTGGCATGATCCTGCAGAGCCAAGGCAGAGAGATTCAGGCTCAACAGAGCCAGGCTGGCACAGAACTTGAGCAATGCGGAAAACATTTTAAGCCAACTGAATATCTGTTGGTTTATTGCTGCTCCCCTTTTATAGGAGAGATTAAATAACTTTGATCATGCCATGCCAATGATAATTTGGGTATTATTTCCCGAAATTGAGTGCCAATAAGTGGGAGTTTGAATAAACTTTACACAAAGGAAACTTAATCCCAATAGAGATTGTTCAATTAAAGATAATTTTGTAGTATATTGAATAACCCTTTCCGTAGTAATCACGAAACTTACCATACGGAATCAAATTCTCATCCGCACAGGCCACACGAGCCGTGTAGAACTTGGCGTGCATTTGCTTCTGCACTTCCGGATCATCAGGCACCACCACATCCTGGGTGGCCACCAAGGCCAGCCAGAGCACAGGAATCAGATATATAGATCGAAGCATTTCAGATACTGACTGGTGAGTGGCATTTCGGTCGTTCCTATATATACCACCGATCGATCAGTCATAATGTGCTAAACGTTGCCAAATTAAGGAGCTCGTTAGGCAGTTAAACTAAATAGTTGCACTTTAATCGAACAATAAATACATGCAATATACGCGTGTACAGAAGTACAGGCCATCATCCATCCGTGCGGTTACAAAATGAACGATAAACGAAATTTACATTGGGTCATATAAATTGTATAGTTTAAATAAATGTATGCAGTTGTTCAAGAGACCCACGAACAATAAACACAATTTACATTTTCAATGGATCTACCGCAACAATTATGTAGTTAAAGTGTAGTTTTTAAATAACGTTCATTACGAACTCAAAGTATACAGTCGAACTTCAGACACTCTAGTTAAAAATTTAGTAATAAACTAAGCGGTTATACTCTGAGTTAAAATTAGTAATAAACTAAACTTGTTTTCCTTGTTTTTTCATTAAAGTGAGTTTACAAAAACGTTGTGCTAAGAAATGTTATGAAAATAACTGTGAAATCATACTTTAAGCCGCTTTTCTAAGATAAGATATGATATATGTTATAAGAAATTATTGAAGGTTTTCTATTTAAGTATTCTTCTTTCAGTATAGAAGTTCGACTGTATCTTTAGTGGGCCACTGTAGTTAGTTACTTTAAGAGGTTAACTTATCGAGAGCATTATTGGAGATTGCGCAACGCGGTGTGCCTAGAGTGAGAAGCCTTCGGTTAAGATTGGATCGGATTGTTTTAGATTGGCCAAAGGAGATTAGAAACAGTAAACAGAGCTGAGCTGAGAGGGGGCCTTAAGTGTAATTTCGCTTAATTTTCGCTTGGATTCTTGATTAAATTACTCTATGCAACGTCCACGTCGCATCCACGCGTCAGACCTTGGCGCCCCAGGCCCTCTTGATCAAGTAGGCGCCCTTCTCTGCAATCATCACAGCGGGCGCATGCGTATTGCCCGCCGTAACCTTGGGCATGATGCTGGTGTCCATGACGCGCAGTCCCCGGATGCCGTGGACCCTCAGCTCGTGGTTGACCACTGCCATGGGATCGTGGCTGGGGCCCATTTTGCAGGAGCCCGCCTGGTGATTCTCCGGGCCCGTGTTCTGCCGCACAGCGCACTCCCAGTAGGCATCGCTGCCGAAGGCCGGCGCCTCGCATCCCTTGACCACAGTCTTGTCCAGCCGCATGCCGTACTGCTTCAGCGGCGTAGTCTGCGACAGGCGGATCGCGAACTTGATGCCCTCCACCAGGGTCTTCACGTCCCGCTCTTCGGTCAGGTAGTTGGCGACGATGCGCGGCGGATCCAGAGGATCTGCTGAGCGCAGGCCGATGTATCCCCTAGATCGGGGATTGAGAACTGCCGGGAATATTTGGATGGCCCGAGAATTGTTCGAGAGCAACTCGCCCACTTGTCCTGTGCGGGCACAGCTGGCCAGGTAGCCGCCAAAGTACAGCTGGAGGTCGGGCAGGTCCTGCCTGTCGGCCCAACGGGTGGCCAGCTTGGCGGTCACATCCGATATCCCTGTGCCGGACATAAGGCCATCCCGGAACAACAAGTATTCCATGGCCGTGGCCCAGTTAAGGGGCGCCGTGTCCGCGTCATCGATGAAGAAGTTGGTGAAGTAGGCCACATGGTTGTGGAGGTTCTTGCCCACACCGGGGAGATGGTGCACCGGCCGCACATTCACCTGCTGCAGCTCATCCTTGGGACCCACTCCACTCAGGAGCAGAATCTGGGGCGAGTTCACGGCTCCAGCACTCAGGACCACCTCCTTCTTGACCAGAATCTTGCGCATGCTGCCGAACTGGTCGCTCACCTCCACGCCCAGCACATTCTTGGTGTGCGGATGGATGAGGATCTTGGTCACCGTGGTGTTTAGAAGGATGTGTAGGTTGTTGCGCATGCGTGCCGGTCGCAGGAAGGCCCTGGCCGAGCTATATCTGATGCCGTTGCGGGCCGTCATCTGGGCAATCATGAATCCCGTGGAGTTCTGACCATTGAGATCCTGCACCGAGAAGCCCAGCTCCTCGCCGGCCTTGAGGATGGCATAGGACAGAGGCGGATTGTACGGGAACTTGCCCACCGGCAACAGGCCACCCTTGGCGTGATATTCCGTGCCTACTGCATCCAGTTCCAGGTTATCCTCCGACTTCTTGAAGAACGGCAGCACGTCGTTGTAGGCCCAGCCCGGATTACCCTGGGCTGCCCAGTCGTCGTAGTCCTCGCGGTTGCCACGGATATACATCATGCCGTTCATCACTGAGGTGCCGCCAAGGACCTTGCCACGTGGCCAGTAGCACCGCTGCTCCATCGAGGACAGGCAGGCCATGCGCTCAGGCTCCGTGTTGTACCGGTAGTCGATGTCGCTGCCGATGAAGTTGAGGAACATGGAGGGAATCTGGGCACCCACGGGCTCGTCGCCACCTGAAAAATGAGTAGAGGAACGTGACGATTTTTATAAATATAAAATATAATAATTTAGATAATAGAGACCCTTCTTATTAGCCCTATTAAGCTAACGATAATAGTAATGGCAGTATAAAAGATATAAATATATTTATTATAAAAACAATATAATTATTCAGTTAATAGTTGAGACATTAAATAAAATTGAATGCAAAATTGAGATCTGGTAATTTATTTGCTCTACCACCAAGATACTTTCAATAACTGGTCGTGAGTCTTGATAGATAGGCCCAAACTGGCCATTAAGAAGCCGTTTAAGCCAACTCCGGCCCAACCTTCGGCGCTTGGGTGGCCTGTTCAATTAGAGCTCGGGACATCCGAGGCACGCTTTCGCTTAGCCCAGGTTAATCTACTGTAATTAGTGGGTATATTGGCCCAATCAGCGTTCTAGAATTTCCGTCGAGCTGTCGGGTCCACGACTCAAGTTAATTAAATCGATTCAGGCGGAATCTTTGATTGCTGCTAACCATAGCGTGGGAGCCCAACAATTTCACCGCAAAATCCTGACTAATAATTTAAGTTGGTATTTCAACAAAGGAAACTTTAACTTAAGCTCAGACCAAAAATCCAGAAACAGAAAGAAATACCGGCTCTGATTCATTGAGTACCAGCGTTATATATGTTTCCCATATTGTTTATAACTTGTTCTCCGGCCAGATCAAACATATGTATGTGTCGCGCAAATTAAACAAATGCGTTTTGGTGTTTACGCCGCGAAATAAGAGAAAACCATTAGCACCAATCTGAAACGCATTCTAATTAGCTTGGATAAGAGCTAAGGTGAGGCTGAACCAAGTCGCAAGTCTTGGCATAAATATTGTCTTCATAAATCAATCGATTGCAAGAGAAATTCTTTCTGAGCAAGTTTTATGTATATTTTTTTTGGATACAAGTATAAAAGATGCCTGGCGATGGCCAAGGAGTTAAAATAAGAACATAGTTATTATGAGAACTCAGGTTATACAGAAATGAACCAGAGACGAGGGTCATTCCTGGGTTCAGGGTTCTAACCGGACTTACGTATTTAATATAAAAAAAGCGGCAATAAAACATTCCTGTGATCTTGAATTAAGAGTTCATAGGAGACTGGATCAAGGCGAACGTAATCGTGCAGATGAAATTAGCGGTGCCATGAAGTTAAATTTATATCTTGAAATTATAAGTTGAAATCTGAATATAGAACACTGGTATGGAACGATCTAAACATTAACCTAAGGAGAGTTCATTGTACCAGACACCGGGTTCAAGTTTCTAATTAAAAAAACGCCAAAATATGATTCTAATTAGCTTGGAGTAAAAGCTTCTTAAGTCTTCTAATTCTCGGCCACCTAAACACTTTTTTACTGACCAAATTTATGTATATATTTTAATGTGACATATGATTTGTTGAGCTTTAAAGTCAGAATTAGGATATGGTTTCAATTTAAACCTGTAAGTAAGTAAGCCGAAGACATTAACCCGAAACGAGGGTCATTCCGGGGGTCAGTGTACCAGGCACCGGGTTGGCTTTTTTAATCAAAGAAACCTCTTAGTTTTTTCCGGCATGCTTCTGGCATTGACTAAATTTTGACGAGCTGCATGTCTAATGTCAAGACAGTCCGAATCATGATGGAAACAAAAGCCACTTAAGTCGGGACTTATCATGCTGATATAGTCGCACTCGGATAATAAGCCAGGTTATAATGGCCATGGCTAATTGCACTCCGGAGGCATTGTTGTATAATTAACGCCGACGCATTGACAATTTCTAGTGTGCTTCTCTTTCGCTGGCTTAGGTCTCTCGTAATTAGCGTAATTAGTGACGAGGCGTAAAAATTGTCGCCGCAAAGAATTACTTTGCGCAAAATTGAATACTGCCGATGAGGGAGACCCAGAAAGTAAGCCAAGCGGAGCCCGAGAATGCTGATGGGGCATATTTAATGGAGCCATTAGAATGCTTTCCCAGGCATTAAAGACAGTTGGAGTGATTTTCCACTCTTTTGACGGGAGTTAGTAAGACATTAGTGTAAATGGGAATCAAATGATGATTAATGATGGGCTGCATAGGGAAATTGAGTTATCGAGAGAGTGGAAATTGGCTTGACATCTACATTTTTGATGGTCTTCAATTAAAATATATGAGTGAACAGGTTAATATATTGATTTTGATACGCCAATTTGTAAAAATAAGGTTGAAAGGCCAAATTATGATTATGATAAATAGAAACTTTTAAATCGATATGAATCATCAAATAACACTGCTTCCTTTTAACTCTGTAATATATTATTTAACCGGGTTATTTTTTTTTAAATTTTATAACCTTTCCTTTCTAACCTTAAGTGATTATATTTTATTATACGTAATATATAATTATTCTTGTCAAAAGTAAATACATAAATATTTGAACTCACGTCAATTAATGGATTTTGGGGCACCAGGGCTGTAAAGCCACAAATTAACTCAAAACCATATTTGCAAATGCAAAGACTATAAAATTTAAAATTATGCAGTGCTAAAAAGCCTCTTAAGCGGAATTTGCCGCATATTTGCGCCTAATTAAGCCAAAGTGAATGTACTCCATCAGCAGCAAAAAGCTGAATTTAATAATGTATTCCCCCACAGAGATTCACGTGTGGTGCCTGCCGTCGTAATTCATTCATAAAAACAGGCAGACTGATCAACGGCGATTATTGAGTGCAAAAAATAAAGTCAAGCGGAACGAATTATAAAAACCCCTTAGGCATTGTAACAGCTCGAAACGAAGGCAAGTCCCAAGGCGGAGAAGAGCCATTTGCATGGGCCTTTGGTGCCGGCTGAGGTGGCAGCCCGTTTAGTTTACATAATGCTCACGGCAGTTGCGGTTGCTTCTTTGCCACAGAGTTGCCCAAGTGGCATTAGCGTTTCAGTTGTTGCCGCTGTTAAGCTTCAATTACTTCTAAACAAATGCCACATGACGTGCCTCTAATTGCCGTGAGCGGCGTGAGCCGAGCCGCTGGCAACATGTTGCTGCGGCACACCGTCTTACCCACTTACCCGCTTCGATCAGCAACACCTTCCACTGCGGCACCTCGGAGAGTCGCGAGGCGACCACGGATCCCGCCGAGCCGCCGCCAATGACAATGAAATCGTACTCGTAGTCCGGCTCGGATCGAAACTGCAATATATAATATGGCAATAAAGAATGCTCCAAAGGAACACATAGCTCTAGACACTTACCCGAGTGCTGGCCCGGCCGCAGGGATCCTCTAGGTCGCACTGTGAGCGTATGAAGACCTCCAGCAGGCCCATGAACAGCATGAAGGCGCTGCCGCCGCAGGTGGAGGCGAGGGTGGGTCCAGTGGGCACGCCCACCAAGCAATCGCAGGCTGAGGGGCTGGCGGACATGTTGATGGACTGCAAAGTGAAACGAAAGGAAAAGATTTGGGTTAAGAAATCAAAATTGTGATAGGCATACAAAAGACTTAGGACACGAACTTGGGTGAAGTTATCAAAAAGTCCAAAAGAAATTCGAAGGTCTTAGAATAGAAACTTTAACACCTCTTTGTTGCAATAATATTATGAATATAATAATTTTTGTATTGAAACAACATAAAAAAAACTAAAATAGTAAATTGAATAGTAAAATATATAAAAATATCACTATAAACTAGCCAAAAGTCTTAAAAAACGCATCACGTTAAGATTATAGTAATCACCTAATTGCTAAAATTATTTACGATTGGAAAGATAGGAATACTGTTTAACTTTTAAGACAACAATTAAGTGCGCATAAAATATCTTAACACTTTTCCAATTTTTATATAATGCCTTTAATTACCTATTTCTACGTTTTAATTTCCAGTTGATTAAACACAATGCCGTAGGGCAGAGTCGTAAAAATTTTGAAAACCACATCTTGAACTTCTGTTTAACCTTGCCAGCTGAGACAAAGACTGAAAATTATCAAAAGTAATGCTCCAGCAACAGCACTGCAATTAATAGGAGTACCCACCAAGACAATGGGCGGCGTCGTCGTGGTCGTCGGTGGTTTCAATGCACACCGAAAAGCGGCTAAGGCAAAGCCCAAATGAAATTGAAATCAAAAAGATACTTTTTACATCTTGGCCATTTGGCAAACAACGGCAACTGCCGCCAGCATTGGCAATTACCGAAAGGCCAAGCAGCCAGACACACAGAAGTCATAGCTCATCATCCGAGCTTGGCTTTTGTCTGGCCGGCTGCTGCTGCCGCTTCCTCGGCTTCTGCTGCATAGTTTCACATGACCTTAGCCCCAAGCGGCCAAAAATGTCTGGCTTCTCTTTTTCTTTCCTATTTGGAATTTCGAAATGGCCCTCTTGCTCTGCGCCTAAAACAGAAGCAATGAGGCTGGCTGGAATTACAGTAGCCCACGATTACAGTAGCCTAAGATTGAGTAATGTGCAATATAATTATGTCATTTGATGACCGCTGGGGGTGAGCAGAGTAACTCATACTAACACAGAACAAAAATGGTATAAGTAACACTTTTAACATAATATTTTGATATACTCTTAGTATTACAGAATATTATATGGATATAAAATAAAAAGGGTTCAGCATCTCTCCCTTCTGTGTAAGTCTGATGATCGTACAATTAAATTAAGCTTGATAGATAGTGTCAGTAAATAATTAAACTTTAAACTATTTAGGTGGTTTGTAGATCAAACTTCAACAAAGAACGAACTCATTATAATATTGCTGTTGTTATTCTGGAAAGAAAATTTTAATTTATACTTATTATAATTTTAATTTTAATTTATACTTAGTTTTCCTATTGTTTTTAAATAAGAAAGTAGACTACTTTGACAGAGAACAACCGAAAATGTAAGTTGGTAATATATAATTAAAGAATTTCGATGAATTATTCCCCCTGAAGCTCTTGATTCAGTCCCCTCACTTATATTTCATTTGATTCTCTGATTTCCGATCTTTTTGACCACCAAAGCAGATAATTTTTTCCTACAAAGCAATTATAACTTCTAAGCAGACCTGGTCCATTTTGAAGACCTTTTAGGTGACAGAAAAATCTTAATTATTGCCTCTTTACACTCCTTTTATGGTGGTTACTTAGCGTCCAAAAAAACGAACCGATCCCCTAAATCAGTGCATTTTTGGAAGATGCTGACAACGCTTTTGACCTCAATTAACTCGAACAGCTTGAGGCAATCAAATCGCAATTTGTATCCATCCAAAAACAGAAACCAAAACCCAAAAAAAAAAAAACGAAGACCCAAAAACAAAAGTGTAATTGAAACTAAAACCGAAGTCGAAGCCGAAACCGAAAGTGAAACAAGAGAATCACCTAAGCGGAGATCGAGAAGACCGGGCAATTGCTACAGTTCGTCTGTTTTTGGGTGCCACAATGGGGCTCGCGTCTGACATTTGGAACACGATTTTTCATTCATTTCAATTGCATTTTGGTGTCTTTCGCTTTTAAAGTTGAAGGATGCCACGAAAGTGAAGCGGAGCGGAGTCAAAGCCAAGCCGGAGAACATACGCAGCTCACGCGAGCGTGGAAAATCGAAAGAGAGCCAGTTTGTAGTTGACCTCGCATCCAGTTTTCCAATTATAAAAAAAAAACCAATTGCAGCAGCCGGCAAACTTTTCAAACGCCGAGAAAAACGCGTGCAAAAGTCGTGCAGCGAGCAGAAAATCAAAAGTTGTTCCGGACAACTTTTGTTGTTGTTGTAACAACCACTAAAGTGTGGTCCAGTTCTGCGTGCAGACTTATATTAATTTTTTTGGGAAAGTCCAAGGGATATGGAAATAGGGAACTTAAAGATGTACTGTAGCTCAGTCATTAATTTCTGGCTATATAAACATGGAACATAGATCTTGTTAAAGAGGAAGGGAGCCATTCTATTCTAGTGCAACATTATTTTTTTCTGAAATAATATACCTAAAACCAAATAGGTTGTATTGCATCCCATTTATGGAACAATATTTGTATATTTTTAAGGGGAAAACCTTCAAAACCAATGACATAATTCAAAACATATACCATCACAGCCTTGCTAACTTTCCACAGTGCTAAAATAGGGTGGAAATTACTAAATTAATTAGCGACAATTACCCCTGTTATCATCTGATTATTGACACTTCCTGCGTAACTAATCCGACAATTTCGATCTGTGGCGCTGTCATAATTACAGCTCCGTCTTATTTTTTGTATTAACGGCTGGGAAGCATGGTGCATAATATCTTGTTCACCGAAGCGATCCGCGTGTCGATTAAAACCGACTCGGGTTGCAGTTGTCTTCTTGTGGGTTTTGCATTGTACTCGCACGATAACTTCATTGATATAGCTTGGCATTGTCTTCATTGCTGCGTTGCATTTGAAGGTTTCTTTGAGCTGTCAGTCAGCCAACCAGCCAGGCAGTCAGTCAGTCAATCAGGCAGTTAGTCAGTTGGACAAACCCGTGCCCCTTGGCGTGAACAATACCGCAGATAGGGGCTTGGTTTTGGGCTTTGTTAGTTGTTAGTTGCTTATCGTAGCTGCGGCTTCTGCCATAGGGTTAGGCATGGTTTTTTCGGGTGCTTATTAATGTGGGAACCGTGCATTTATTAGAATAATAATCATAAAGTAATGCAATTTATGCGTGCCAGCTGAAGCCATGTGATTTTGAGTGAATTGTGTAAGGTCCCTCCATCTTTGGATGGGGTGGGATCTGATCTGATCCGGTAACTGTCAGAAGATCCGAGTCTACGCGCGACGTCTCCATTAGTATAGCTAATTTCGAATTTATACAGCTTGGATACTAATTGACTTAACTGAAAGAAATGCGAAAACTTTCTCAAGGCTGTCATTTGCCGCATTAATAGTTTATTGATTTAATGTTTGCGAAAGCCAATTAAAAAATACACAAGTCTCCCAGAAATTTCACATCTTTTTAAAGTTAATTGAGTCAGCAACTTCCGACTTCCTTCGGCTGCCATAAACTGACAAAGTACGCGGTTAAAAACTGTAACAAATTTAATGCTCAAAACATTGCTGCAAATTTAAGTCATTAATTTGGCCGAAAGAAACTCCAACTATACGCGAACGGGTTTAATATAATTTAGCGGCTTTATTTATCTTTCTTTGCTTATCAACATCATAAATTAATGATTTAAGCAAGCATAAAGGCGCCGTAAAGTAAACAGAATAGGTTCAAGTTTTTTTTCTGGCAAAGGTGTATGAACTATATTTAAAAAAAACCTGGACAAGCAAAGAAAAAATCACGGAAAATTCACGGGAAAATAAGAAATAAATATACTAAATATAAGAATAATAATTATTATTATAATATTAATAGAATAAAGAGGCAATATGTCTTACATTTAATATTAAATATTTCTAAGATAGATTCTAATACATAACAAGTAAGTTTGTATAAATTGATCTTATCTTATTATATGTTTTCATTCATTTACATTTCATCCCCTGTAAAAATGGGAAAAGTCCATAAATAAAGCCGGATACGCGGGGGCTCGGGCTCAGGACTTGGACAAGACCGCGGCCATAAATTAACACCACTAACGTTTTTGGCCTGCGGAGGATAACGAGGCGGCAAAGCAAACATTGATTCCCCCGGCACCTACATTACGATATTACGCAGCCATCTCTCGCGGCTCTGGCCATTAGAAATTGGCCAAGAAATCAACGAGTGTGGCAAAATAAAGCAACTGGATCTGGGGCTAAAGCGGTCATGCTGGAAACTACAAACAGCGAACAGCAAACAGCAACCTGCAACCTGCAACCTGCAACAGCAGTGGCAACTTACATCGGGCAACTGGCAACTGGCAACTAGCAACTGGCGGCAATTGCATGCGCAACTAAACTGGAGGAAACTGCCGCGCAATGCCTGGCCAACTTGGCCAATGTCTGACGCGGAGTCTGAGTGGCCATGGTTGTTGTTGCCGCCAGTTTCTGGCACTGTTGCCGGTCTCATGGCTCTTGGGCCACCTCTTGACTTCCTATTTTCACTTTCGTTCGTCATGCGCGTGGCGGCAAGTAGAAATGCAACAACTGCAAGCCCACTTGGGTCTTCTCTGCCTTTTGTCCCTATACCCTATCAAAGGGCTACATGGTATTCCCAAGTGTTGGGGAGCAATTGTAGAGAGCTATAGGAAAAGATACATTTAATTCTTGCTAGAATTAGAGAAACTAGAAGTGTCTTAGCTGAATAAGATTCCTTGACCAATGTTTAGTCACACTCGATAGTGTTGTTCAATCATGTTCTACAATTAGTTCTAACTAGTTCAGACCACTTATTCTTTGTTAGAATACATAATATAATTTGTAGACCATTGTTTGCTTAGTTGCTAAATTATTAGTGGTTGAAATAATTTGTGGTGAAACATTTAAATCAATTGGATTTTGCTAGAATAATAGAATGCATCATCAACCAGAATCTATTATAATAAATTAATGATTGTTCGTTTAGAATCGATTTATTCATTTGATTTTAATCAGTGAATTTTATGATAGTATAAAGTATATAAATTTAATTTAAATTTCTGGTTACTCATATCAAAAAGTATTTCCTTTAAAATCTCGAGACTATTATTAGAACTTAAAGTATGTATACCATTTTTACAGAATAAAATAAATCTGTACGTTTTAATGTTTAACAAAGAGCTCAGTCAGAGATAAGGCTTATAGGCCCATTTAAATTTGGTATATTTTATATATATTTATTTATATATATATATCTATATTTAAAAGCAAATATCTGGTTAGTTAAGCTGTTAATTGTTAGGTACAACTTGGATAAAATCGAGGGTTTTTATTGAAAATCTTTAAAAATAATTATATTAATTAATTTATTATTTATTGAATAATTTCTCTTCATTCATTTAAGATTACTCGAACATTTAACACTATTTACATATAGCTGTCAACTTTTCAAGCTCTAGGAATTTATTTATTTAACCAACAAAATAGACGAAATCTACCAAAGAATCTTCATAACTCCCAAGTTAGGGTATCTTAATTTTCGCTATAGGAGTATTACCCTGGCATCTCCTATTTTTTTCCTAGTTTCTTGTTACTTTTGCGTACTTCACGATGGATTTCTTTGGCTCTGCCGCCGGCCCGTCCTCTTGGCCGTCTTCTTGGCCCAGGCAGTGTCAACGCGCCATCAACAATGTGCAAATGTTTGGTGTGAGAATTCGCCGGCAACAACTCGGAGATGTTGCTGATGTTTTTGCGTTCGTACCTTGTCATGCTTCATCACGTAATTGTTAAATGTTAGTAGGCAATATTTAGTTAATGTTTTTCTGCTGACGCTGGTCAGGTTAACGGATTGACGCGATGGCCATAAAAGTATTAGTTGGATAACTGCTTATAAATTCTTCTAAAGTCCACAGCTGCCAGGGATTTCCTTTGGCGAATACAGCAGATTAGAGTTTATAAGCTGACAACAATTGCTGCTTAATGCCCCTTCAATATTGATAAAAATCTGTAAAGCCTCTTGGTGGAAAACAATAAAATCGGAACTCGTGTATATCTCGCTGATTGGTAATTGCACTTTATTTGTTTTGCGTTGTTAATTTTTCCAGAGAATTGCAAAGTATAATTTATTGAGGCGGCATTGACCGGCACGACTAACAATTGTTTGGATTTTTTTTACCAGAAACAGAAACGGAAATACCTCACAATAACCCATAGATATTCATTTTTCTTCAAGTTTTTCGAGGAAAGCTGAAAAACAGTTTTACATAATTTATTTAAATTTTGTTTCTTCGCTTGGGTTTTTTCGGTTGCTTGGGCTATTGTTGCACGAACTGCGACGTGATTGAATATTTACAACATTTTGTTGCATTTCGCCGGGCAAAACGTTGCGGCACCGCATGTAATACCCTTGGCGTTGCCAATTACGTGGCACTCGTACTGGGTACTCCGTACTCCGTACTCCTCCGTACAATTAGGCTCCGAGTGAAATTCTGCAATTGCGCGGCGCATCATTCCGGCGATTGTCAAAGAGCCCAGATGATCGCAGTGCCTTGATTGATCGCTGGTTACGTGCTGCTGGATAAGGCAAAAAGCAGCCTCAGCAGCCACATCTCTTGGTAACCCCAGAGGCGGATGCAAAAAAAAAAAAGTTAAAAAAGCGGAGAAAAACTAAGGTGGGCAGCTCAACATCGAACGACGTGGTTCAGGAGCTGCCTGTCAACTGGGTTGCCATTTCGTGAGTTCGGTATTCGGTGTTTGGTGTTCGGTGCCCGGTGTTCGGTCCTCGGCTTTGTGGCCCGCAGACAGTAACAACACTTTTAGTTTCATTGCTAAATGAGTGAATTTGTTAACAGGCCAGAGCCGTAATTGATGTCTTGTCGGCATTTCTCACGCTTGTCGCTGCTAGGATAATATTTTCGGGGACGCCCAGAGGCCAGGCGATTGTCGATAATGGGCTCAATGAGCGCGTTGGGTAATCTAGGGACTTGCTAACAAGCTAGGGAACTCAGCCTTGGTCTGTTATTATATTGTATTCAGGAAAGGAGAATTTGAAGTACCAAAAACTTCAAATTATAATGAGGCATGATTTCAGGGCTAAATAAGCGATTCTACTGACCATTTCCACATGGTATTTCATTTAGTAATTATATCAACCTTGCAGATATAAGGAAAAAATAGCTATCAAGGTTTTTATTTAATTCGACTCTATTATAATAAATAACTATCAATATATATAATTAAACAATTAAACAAAATAGCTTAATTAAGCCTTAATTGCATATAGCACATGAAAAATAAAATCTACTCGTAAGTTTAGTATGTTTTATTGTCATGTAAAGCTTGGAACTAATAAACAAAAACGGAAATAAGTTATACAATGAATAAAGTTTTTATGCCATAAATACACAATGATCCTTGTGCTTTGTTGAATGAGAACTATATTAGCTCAAGTTAAATAAAAAGCCACAATAATTCAATTCAATTAACAAAAGCTATTTTGCAGCTTAAACCTTTCCAAAACTGTAACTGTCACTACAAAAGATATAGTTTTTACCGCTAAGAACCAGCCATCAAGTAGTTAGTATAACGAAGTCATCGATGTCATTCTCTTTGTGCATTTTAAGTATTTCATCCCAAATATGCTAATCCCGCTGCTTAGGAAAATTCCCCGAAAGCCATGCAAAATTTGTCCCATTTCGGAGATTTTGTCGGCTCACGCTCGTGGCTCACTGCTTTTGGCCCGGCCGGGGCTGGCAGTGTGCCATAACGAATTGTAAACAAATAAGGCCGAGCCAAAGACCATTCAAATGGCAAATGGCAGAGACTCCGCTACGTGCTGCAGATCGATTCAATGCTCAGACTGAATGAACGAATGCCAAGAGTCCACAGGGCCCAGAAAAATAAAGGGAGCAGACAATCGCCAGGCAAACAGCAAACAGCAAACAGCAAGCAACAAATAACAAATAACAAATAACAGACAACAGGCAGCAAAAGTCAATCGATGTCTCTGAAGAGGAGTAACAAAAGCCCAGGGCAAAGGCTTTGCTTTGGCCAACTCCGAACGGTTTACGAATTTTCTCTCACTTTTTTGTGTAATTTTTTTGTGGAGCTACCCAGCAAAATGTTGACAGCAGATAAACCGGCGACAGCATGCTCCCAAAACATGGGTACGCAAATTTTTATCTACCGCTGACATTTGCTCATGACTCTAAAAAATCCACGGGTGGAGTTTTCAAGTTTTTGTTTAGAAAGCTGATCGTGGGTGTCATTCGGTCAAAGCACTCGCACTCGTCCCGTGTTCACTCAATTCCATTGCCCCCTAGACAGCGATACCATTATAACTTTATTTGGCCTCAATAAAATTTGATGGATCATCATCGACGCCGCCCTCTATAATTTTTTTAATTTGCTCTCGACAGTAAAAAGAAGTGCTGGAAGAAACCAGGCGAAATTAAAGGCCTTAGACGATATGCAAATGCAGAGCGAACTCTTTTTTAATGAGTTAATGAGTTCAGCCTGAAAGGTATATATATGAACACGTTTAATTTGGATTTATTTTTGATTTGCTGCATTGTTCGTTGATTTTTTGCTGACAATACCAAATATTGTTAGCTGGAAGCTGTCGGTGGTTACATTTGTTTTGGGAATATGGGAACCACTTTCTGTTGCAAGGTTTTGGTGGATCAGCCTTGTTATGGCTTATATTTCATTATTATTTTACTTACAGCACAACAATTTGTTTAATGACTTATATATAATTGCTTGAGAGGTGAAATTTCTTTGAGATGAATTCCCCTTTTTTACGTGATTAGTAATTTTTGTTCTAGTTAATTTTGTCACAGTTATTCATGCCATAGAAATTTGGTATATTGACTAATTTAACCACATCTTCGAGTAGAATTTCCTTTGCTTCAAGTGATTAAATAGGAGTTATCCTTTTGTTAAGTTATATATTACTCATTACTTTGGCAAAATTCAGAGAAATTTACTTCAATGGGGAACCTACTTCAAATGATGACCATTTCCTGTTCATTTTTTTATGGTTATAATCGATACCGGAAATTTTGGTGAATACATCGCTAATTGTCAAAACAATCTTCAAATTGCATTTGTTTCATAATGTTGGCTTGTTAACCAGATCATTTGGAGAAGAAAAGCCAGCACGAAGCGGATATTCCCATTCAATTCGGATCAAAAGGCGAAGTGTACTCAAATGTACCACAAGATTCCGTTGGCTGTTAAAGAGAGGTGGAATCGAGGGAGAAACCGGGTTAATTTCCTATTACTGTAATGGACGTTTAATGAACTGGCAGGCATGGCATTCGTGAAACACCTCGATGCGAGGTGGTGTACTTTTTCATTCGAATAATACGCCGTGTAATTGAGCACAAAATCGAGCAGATTAGTGGCCAAATGGCAGACAATGGGTGACCGTTTTGATGTGTGTGGAAAAAGAAATAGAAACCAGTAACTTAGACTAGATAGAAACGTGTCCAGAGCAAAAATCGTGAGATACTCGTGGAAAAAACACCCAAAACAAACAAGACAAATCGAATTGGAGCTATTGCAAAAAAAGGTGCAACACAATTTATCGCCATGAGCCATCAGAAGACCGAACAGAGTTCCGTTTCTCGGGCCTTATGACAATGGCAAATTTCAAACCCCAAACCGAAAAGCTGGCCAAATCTTTTGAGCTTCCTCAATGCCAAAAACGGACATTGCGGTTTTTTTCGGTTGTGAAAAACTGAAGAGCCAGAAAATAAGAGAAATAAAAGCGATTGCATCAACTTACAATTGTGGGGTCCAGCGGTTCGGTGTCTGGTTTCCTTTTATGCTTTAAATATTGAATTAATTGTTGATTCCTTATTGAAAATGCCTCGAGGAAAATTGCTCAACGGCCCCGAAGATGATAGAAAAACTTGAGTGCTATTAAGTTTACTCGTTTATTTTCCAGCTGTAGCTTTTATTGAAGACACAAACGCACTCACTATGGCCTAAGTCACTGCGCCTTCTAGGGTTTTTAATCACCCTCTCGAGCACTTTTTACGGTGGCTTTTCTTTTTTTTGGTCTCTCAACTTGTTCGAACTGCGCGCAGACGCAGAGCGTTACCGACTCAGCTTCTGGCCGGCAAGCGTCAGGCTTTTTAAGCGGACCAAAGCTTGAACTTGACGAAAGACAGCTTTAAGTTGGCCAGAAAGCTGGGCTGTCTGAAACTTGGCCTAAACTTGCGGCTCAAAGGTTGGGAAATTGAGTAAGGTAGGTAAGGCGTTCGTTAGGTTTTTCTCACAAAGTACTTAAGCTGGATCTATTAACAGATTACAATTAATGATTAAAATTATATTAAGTTTGATTAGCCTCGACTTAACTTACATTTTAAGTAATATTCAAAATGGCTATACTTAAAAATATAATACTAACAGATATTACTTATATTTATCTTAAATGTATGAATTAATTAAGCTTTATTAAATTCAAAAGAAAATGTGTTTCCCTCAATTTTTATATCATTACATTAATAATATTATAACATCAAAGGTTTTATAGTTATTTTTAAGTATTTTGATAATTCTGGTAACAGAAAACTTAAGGAATCAAGCAATTAAGAAATTACTCAGTGAGATTTTATATTTTTTAACTTTTCAAATTCAGTATTTAAATGGAAACCAACCCCATGTGAGCCAGTGTTGGGAAACTTTCAAGTACCCACCCCAATTTTTGGCTAAGACGTCACAGGTTCTTCAACCACCGCTCCCGGAAAGCTGGCGGCCCACACAGAAAAGCTGGGAATTATTTTGTGCGCCGGCGCAGGTTTAACGATTTCCAAGACCCAGCAAAGAAGCCACTGGCAAAATAAAGTACAACGGCTGCGGATCTGCGTTGTAGTAGTAATTTTTTGCACACAGCGTGGGCATTGCAAAGTTCTCTGAAAAATACAATTAATTGCGACGGTCTAGATACACAAAGAAAAGTAAGAAAGCTGTAAAGCCATAAAACTTTAATTTAGGCCGGAAAATCTGGCAGTTTCCGAGCAGATACTGGCTTACTGAAAGCTGTGATGCTGTGAAAAGCAACTGAAAACCCAAGTGCTGAAAGTGATAAGGGATAAGACTAATGAAGTACTTAGAGTTTAAGGAAATTAATTGAAGACACATTTTCTGGGAAATCTGAAGAGGAAAACCCAGCAACTCCAGGTGTGTGCGTGTGTGCGTGTGTGAGTGGTGCGGGGGTTGTGATGATTCATGCGAGGCAGACAAGCACCCTGGGCGCATATGTGTGTGTATGGGTGCGCGTGTGTCCGCAAGTAATGCAAATAACAACAAAAGCAAACCTCTCAGCATAACCTGGAGGCAGCTGCTCTTCTGCCCACGAAAAAACGAGAAAAACGAGCTTCTAGCATACATTTGTGCGCAAAATCGATGTGCGAACATTTTCACGTGCCCCGGAAAGTTGCAAACAAACGAAAGCCAGTTGCCAGAAGTTTTTCCCACTCACTGTTTCCCTCACTTGTGACTAATTGTTATTCCGCACACAGCCACGAGGAACATCGAGTGGAAGATCTCGGAAAGCGGCGAAGCCACATCCACCAAAATGGCCGAAGAGTATATACCAGATGTCAGCGTCATGGACACGAGTAAGTAACATATTGCAGCTCCGAACGCGACCTTAGCGGCGTATCTGTCCGATGTGCTCATTAGGAAGTTCCTCAAAAAATGTTGCCGAGAAGTTTTTCCTAAAAGTTATCCCCCCCAGCAATGAATATTTAATTTGGGCTTCTCTGGCTGCATCACATACTTGTGTCTGTTTTTTAAGGGGCTGTAACGGGAGACTGAAAATGTTCTGTGTGGGTTTTGCTAGGTGAGATCTTATGTCATTAATTAATAAAGGACTTAGTCCTCTCAGTGTCCTTGTGGGTTACTCTTAATTACAGAGCAGCTTGGCCAATAACACACAGCTGTTGGGGAGAGTCAGTCCTTGCCCCTTTGTCGGCATTGCGGTGACTAATCGGTGTCTGGTGTACTTTTATTTTCGTGTGTTAAATCAGGAAAATATATAAAGAATAATAAAGAAAATAAAAAATAAATAAGGTATAATGACTAGGAGATAGGATAGTGCTTTTATAAGATATTATATTCCATTATATGTAATGCTGCCTATCAGTTGTCAACATTTCGTAGCTATTTTGTTAGTTACAAGTTAGGAAAACATATACAAATTATATAAATGTATTAAAAATATTGGAGGATATATATTAAAAATATAATAGGATATATAGATAGAAATGTTTATATTCCAGGCACAGTACTTAATATTTGTTTACATTACAAGTAAAAACTAAACTCAACCCATATTGCCACAGCTTTTGTTCATTTTATGGCCCTGAATGACACACCAGTCATTAAATGTGCAAACAGAAATAAAACAGGACATTAAGGATATTTGGGTTAGCCTTTGCTTTATTTTATTTAATTAAGAGAGATTCTTATTAAGTTGAGGTCTAATGGAAAGTACTTCAAAAATTCTACCTGAAACGTTACTTTTTATTGTTATTGATTTTATGTTAGATTCAAGGACGATTAAATTTAAATACTTACTGAAGCTAAATATTCGTTATACTGCTGCTAATTTCAAGCAAATCACCTTAGCTTCCTTAATTAAATGGCTAAGCAATTCGTTATGGATGCAATTGCATTGTCTTTATTTATGTATTAGGAATTATATTTATAAAATTTTATATTAATTTAAAATATTTCCTAACAATGTCTCTCTCCCTCCCCCACAGTTGTGCCCGCCATCCTGGGCCTGACCGCGGCTGCCGTGCTCTCCTCGGTGGCCTGCATCTGCGCCAAGCAGATGCGCATCCGGAACAAGAAGCAGGGCCAGCACGATGCCTCCTTCCCCTTCCAGCCGACCCGGCGTCCGACTGCCGTTCGCTCGCCCAGCGGCCAGCCGCCGCACTACCTGAAGAAGTCGCCCTCACCCACCGGAGGGAAGCAGATGGGTCTGCTCTCGCCGATGCAGGACCAGTCCACGTCCCCGATTGCCCAGCCCAATGTGCGGTACGGAGAGGAGGACGAGCAGGCGCATCCGGAGCAGCAGTCGGGCAACAAGCTGACCGTGGTGGACGGGAACGGGTTGAAGCAGTCGCTGCACAACAACCACCACGACTCGCCGGTGGAGACGATTGCCAACGGAAGCGTGACCATCACCTTGGACGACCAGGCGCTGACCAACGGCAAGGAGCTGACCGTGACCGACCAGTACGGCAAGCTGGGCACCATCTACTTCAAGCTGCGTTACCTGGCCGAACGGAACGCCCTGATGGTCTCCATCATCCGCTGCCGCGGGCTGCCCTGCAAGGGCGGATCGGGCGGCACCGGCGACATACCCACTGGCATGAACGGACGCACCCAGGCCGCCACGGACCCGTATGTGAAGCTGCAGCTGCTGCCGGACAAGCAGCACAAGGTGAAGACCCGTGTGGTCAGGAACACCCGGAACCCGGTCTACGACGAGGACTTCACCTTCTACGGACTGAACATGAACGACCTGCAGAACATGTCGCTGCACTTCGTGATCCTTAGCTTCGATCGGTACTCGCGGGACGACGTCATTGGCGAGGTGGTGTGCCCCTTGTCGTCCATTGAGATCGGTGACATATCCAAGGAGGCCCTGTCCATCAGCAAGGAGATCCAGCCGCGCAGCCTCAAGATCCGCGCCCAGGGCCGTGGCGAGCTGCTCATCTCTCTCTGCTGGCAACCGGCAGCCGGACGACTCACGGTGGTGCTCCTCAAGGCCAGGAACTTGCCCCGCATGGATGTCACCGGTCTGGCCGATCCCTACGTCAAGATCTATCTGCTCTACAACGGACAACGCATCGCCAAGAAGAAGACCCACGTGAAGAAGCGGACCCTGAGCCCCGTTTTCAACGAGAGCTTCGCTTTTGATATTCCCGCCGCCGAGGTGAGCTAATGGTTCTACTATATACTATATATACTATATACTATATATTCCTTAATTTCAGGGCACTGGAGCCAGTCTCGAAGGTGTGTCCTTGGAGCTGATGCTGCTCGACTGGGATCGCGTGACCAAGAATGAGGTAAGTCCTATTTGGTCGAGAGACTTGGCTCAATAATTGCATGCCTGACCTCCTCTCCAGGTCATTGGTCGCTTGGAGTTGGGCGGACCCAACTCAAGTAGCACAGCCCTGAACCACTGGAACGAGGTGTGCAACTCTCCGCGCCGCCAGATCGCCGAGTGGCACAAGCTGAACGAGTAGGCAGTGGGGTGAGGCAACCACCACCTGGGCGCTGGCGCCGCTTAGCGAGAGGAAACGGAAGCAGGAACGGAAAACGGAAGCGGAAGCGGAACCGAGAGTCATACGGTTCTAGAGTATGAGCTCGATCCCACTCTGAACTCGACTTATGTTTAGTTTTTATAAGTTTGTATTATTTTTGTAATGTTTCATTATTTGTTACCTTGTCTATAATTTCTGGGAAACAATACTTCCCTCGTTTGGTTGCTTTCCAACATTTACGCGAGACAAAGTCCCCGAGGACGTATGAAAAAAATATTTAGCAAGCGAGCAACCAAACCACTAAGTAAATTAAATGTATTAGAAAATGTTTAGGACCTAAAAAAGGCATGTAAGTGTAAGATAATTCAGAAGCATCGTACTCTATACATGTTTGAGAATGCGAAATGTAATCAGCGCAGGAAATTCAACCTACTTATAATGGACACCGATTTTGTTGCTGTATAGAACCTTGATTCAATGCTTCGATATAACTTGCACCTGCTCCTTGTATGATTTTCATATCAATACTTGAATTGAAAAACCATTTAATGTGCCCACCACGATGGAAAACTGCGTTTGGTTTTCGATAGTCACTTGAAAATTATTAACCTGACATAAATATGTATAAAATATGTACTCCTAAGCATGATAATTGTGTATAATTTGGTTATGGTTGCTTTCAAATTTCCGTTTAATTGTAAAGTAATCAAAACGAACACCAAGGTCGCACACACCGAAGGCTCCGGAGGAGTGTCCAGATAGAAGCTTACTGCTTATCACTTTATACGTACTCCTTAACATAAACTAAAGCTACAAGTAAAGGTAAACCAAATTGAATCTAGAAAGAACACGCAGCAGAATGCTTAGCACCAAGAAGCTACAAAACCACACACAAAATCGAACGAAAAGTCAGAGAAACACATCAATTCGGAGGGAAATCCCACACAACACAAATCAAATACAAACCAATAATGTAAGCAGCATAGTACTTGTAGAAATCGAATACCACTTACTCTAGAGTATACAACACTCACGAATAGCTCAAACAGAACGCAATACGTACTCCAGGGAGTATCCGGCGGCACTACTTATACATGTACTCGATAGGGGAGAATGGCGATAGGGGATCCCCGGAGAAGCCTAGCTTGAGAAAGAGACACCGAGTCATTATCACCGCGTGTACTGAATACAATTATGAACTATTACGGATCTATTAGACATCAGCCCGCTTCAACGTATATTTTGTAAAATGAATGTTAGTCCATTAATACCCTCGAATAACTCGTACGTACATACGCCATAAGGATATATACAAGCATCCACGCATCCGATTCGGGAATGCTAAATACAACTTCACTTCGTGTCCAATCAAAACTTCAATTCGTCTAATGGGAAAACAATAATTACCAGTACGTATGCGATGAGCTATTGCAATGCAACCCAAGTTATATGAGATGTGTATAATTCTACATTATATGTAATAGTAATTGTAAGCTCGTAAAGTGGTTAATTTCCGTAAATAAAACATATTATATAAAATAAATGTAGCCGAGTGTCATGGAGATTTTGAGCTTCGGTGGGTACGAAAATTACTTCTGGTTTGACTTCTATTTCGGATGCAGCTTTCCAGGTAAATTACAGAGATTTCTGCGGCATCCAGCGATAATGTTAGTTCGTATTTAACTGGACTTACTTTCTGGATTTCTAATAAATATCCTTACATATAAGGGAGAGGAAGTCTCAGTATTGATAAGTTTATCTTCCAAATTATTAATCACCAAATTTGGTAGGTGATATTCATCTAAAATATAATAAAAGAGGACTCTCAGGTGCGATGGTAAACCAGATTGTTGTGATTCCAGCGACGAGAGTAAGGATCAGTCTTAAGTGACTATATTTTATGGATGCTGCTCTTAATTAGAGTTCTTTGGCTTCCTGGTCCTAGTGAAAAAGACCTGTAAATAAGGTAAATCAAATAGCTTCTGTGAGTTCCAGAGAAGACGAACACTTTGGGATCCGAGAGATCGCGGAAATGTGCCTGGCGATGAACCCAACCAACGGTCACCGCACTGACTGATGAGCATCTTTCAGCCCCGTCACAAGGAGTTTGTGTTGGTCACGATCCTATCGCTGTATACGGAGCACTGCTTCCACAATATTACCATTAGCAGAGTGGCCTCCACAGAGCACATGCTCACTCGTGGCCGAGGGCCACATAATATATTTGCCACACGAGCCGCACCCCTACAAGCTGCATAATGTGTCCTTTATACACAAAGGTAAATAAGTAGGAGGGATCCTTCCTTAAGAATACCTCAAAAATATCCTGTACTTATACTACCTGGTCTCTTACTCACCATACTCTTCTTAGCCTGCAGGGCCTCGAATGGGGTCTCGGACTATTCCCTGGCCCTGGTGCAGTTGCTTCATCCTCCAGAGCTCAGGACATTCGCAGGGACACGGCGGAGACACAGGCGAAGGGGAACATTTAATTCACTTTATTACGGGCTGAGTTCGTGGTTAATCAGAAATCAATTTACATCAACTGAGAGGAACACACATCTACTATTGACAATTATTTAAGTATGCATATTCGGCTATCCAGTTAGTCGGCGATCGAAGACGAAGTCCAATTGGGCACTATACTCAGTGTTCGAATACTCGTACTGTAGTCGGTTTGTAATCGTTAAACGGTAAAACAATAATCATTTAGCTCGGCTATCTGAATACCCTTAAATGTTTCTATTTAATGCGTGTGAGTGTGAGTTGTGGGTCAGAGTTCAATTTGCTATTCACTTACAAGGTAGGTATTCCATTTCTGTTTCTTTTGTTTTCTTTACATTGAGATTGCGGTCTGGAGTTAAACACTAGCTATGGGTTAGTTTATATTTAGTTAGAGTTAGATTTCGATTTATATTAAGTTAAAATTACTTTAGTTAATAATACATTACATTTGATGCTGTCATACTCGTGTTTACTCGTATTTAGGTTTAGTTTCTGCCATTTAGTACGAAGTTTTATAGGACACATTCAGTTTTGCTTAGTAACTGCGGTAAAAACGCTCTTTAAAATGTTTGATATCTTTAGCTTTATCTTTATCGTTATCTTTATCTTTACGTTTATCTTTATCTTTATCTGTTCGGTTTCTTTTCGTTTTCGTTAATTTTGATCACTTCAGTCTTTCCAAAAAGTAATACAACATCTCTGTGCGGGCTTTAGTTTAATCCTTGCTCGGTTTTTGCAACTGCCAACATATATGTACTTAGAAAATTTCCTTTTAAAATAGTTTTCATCTATCGCATAGTTCCATCTATAGTTTTGAATTTGCTTATGTTTTTTTTTGAAGAAACTTCTTTCAGAAATTCCTGCTTTCAATACGATACAAGTAAACAAATATATATTTATGGAGATTTAGTTAGTTAGTTTCTTTAGGTTGATGTATATTTATGTACATATATCGGCGTAGTTTGCAGCTTCTGCCATTGATTCCAGACTGCGAGATCCGTTTGTGCATCGAAAATAAATACGTTATCAATTATATATACATGCTGTCAAAGACGAGGTCTTGGGAAAACTAATTTATGGTCTGGGAAACTCTTGCCGGAACTCCATGACGCCCATATTCCATATTCCGAGACATGTGTAAACTTAGGTATGGACGGTGTTGGTCAAATCAGAATACGTATCGTTGGCTTAACTCCCCTCCCTGAACTCAACCGAAACAGGATAATCTGCGAAATTACCATTCAGTCCCTGGGGCTCTACGACTAACTACAAATTAATACTGTACAGGAATGCACGCCTCGTCTCTGCTTGGATAAATAATCGTGGTCGGTTAACGCGGAACTTAGAAGTAGGACCCTAGCTACCCCTTCTCCTTGCCCGGGCCCACGCTCACGCCCAGGAGGTGCTCGCCGGCCATCAGGCCCGCCGGCTGGTGGGCGTAGTTGCGGATCTGGTGCAGCGAGATCAGCTGGTTGGGGAACGCGTTGGCGTTGTTCTGGTTCACGTTCTTGTTCGGGAAGCTGATGGCATCGTAGAGATAGGGCCGCTGGGCCATCGGGTGGTGGCTCAGCGAGTTCAGGTGCGGCGGCATCGAGTTGATCGGCGTGAAGGCCGAGTTGCTGGCGCTCTTGGCGATGGAGGCGGCGTCGTAGGGCCCCACGGCGCTGGGGGTGGAAACTGTAAGGGATACAAAATAGGGAAAATCAAGGGTTATCAACACATAAACTCTCCTGCCGTCGGGAAAATAATTGCAATAATTTATTTGAAAATATTTAATAATATGTGTTCTGGGAACCCCAAGGGCCTAAGGACGATCTCCACTCACCTATGTCCTCCCGCACCGGATCCGGCATGCGATGGTGTGGCTGCAGTTCCGGTCCGTGGCCATTGCTCTGGGCGCTGTTCGGCGCCGTCGGCTGGACGTAGTGCGCCTCCATGCCGTGCTGCGGTGGGGGCTGCTGCTGCTGCGGATGGTGGTGCTGCTGCTGTTGCTGCTGCTGCTGTTGTTGCTGCTGCTGCTGCTGTGGCGGGACATGTTGCTGTGGCGGCACACCGTGCTGCGGATGCTGATGGTGGGCCTGCTGCTGCTGCTGTTGCTGCTGCTGATGTTGCTGCTGTTGCTGCTGCTGCTGCTGCTGGTGCATCACCTCCATGGCATTGGCTGCGGCGGCCGAGTCCGGACTCACCTTGGGCCAGTAGCCATTATCGCTGGGCGCTATGGAGACGGGCGGCAGGCCCAGGCTATTGCGCTGGTGCTGGGCGGCGGCGGCGGATTGGGCATTGGTGGGCGGCGGCTGGGGCGGACCGTTGGCGGGATTGGCGGCAGCGGCGGCGGCAGCCGCTGCCAGGGCCGCTGCACTGCCCGGAGCAATCGGTGGCCGCTTGTCCGTCCGCTCCGCGTGCTTCTGCATGTGCTTGGTCAGGTAGGTCTCCTGCGTGTAGGACTTGCCGCAGTACTGGCAGATGTGCGTCTTGAGGTGCTTGGACTCCTTGTGCTTGGGTATGTGCTCCAGGAGCGAGGGCTCGTCCGAGAAGCACTTGTAGCAGGAGTTGCACTTGAAGGGCTTGTCCGTCTGGTGGCAGCGGGAGTGCGACTGCAGGTTCGAGAGCTGCGAGAAGGCCTTCTGGCAGCCGGGATGCCGGCACTTGTACGGCTTGTCGCCCGTGTGCGTCCGGATGTGCTGCTGCAGGTGCGAGAGCTGCGTGAACTTGCGCTGGCAGATCTCGCAGCGGTACGGCTTGATGCCCAGGTGGATCCGCGTGTGCTGCGACAGATACGAGGAGTTGGCGAACGCCTTCGAGCACTGCGTGCACTTGTACGGCTTCGCCTCCCGCATGTGGATCTGCGTGTGCAGCTGCAGGTCCGCCTTCGAGCTGAAGATCTGCGGAGCACATGAACGGATGGTTAGGATAGGATGGTAAGGATAAAGGATGTGATCCTTGCTGGCTAGCTGTTGGCTGAACAGGTCGATAACCTAACAAACTCTTAAGTATCCTCAGTAATGAGCTTTGCTTGTAAATAAAAAGGCCCCAAAGTGCGCGATATTATTTATTAAGCTATTATTTAAACTTTGGACTTACATAACGCAGAATTAGTTTATCCATTTCCTTTTATTTTTTTATATAGCTTGGCTTGTTAAAAAAAAAACTGCTTTAATATAAAAGCTTGCTGAGAGTTTTCCTTTTATATATAAAACTAATAAAAGATAACTAGCTTTGAGGACTTCGTTTTTTTTAAGAAGACATGTAATATCCTAGGCTGAATTAATAAAATTCTTCTTAGTAGTATAAGACATGCTAAATCATTATTTGCTCCAGAGGATTATATATATGTTCTCTGACATTATATCCCATAACTTTTGAGTAAACTTAGAAGGATCTTACTAGGGAAAGCATCTTCCAACCTCCATATGAAGATAGCTTAATCAAAATCCAATTTAATGCAATAAACACACAAGGGTCTTTAATATAAAGATGTTACTGACATTGCCAGTACCTTAATCAGTATCCGTTTTGATTAGCTTGCTTAAATCAAGGTAATTTAAATATAGTCATTCCTAGTTATAAGTGATTATGATAGATATATAATAATGTAGCTTCATTTAAGAGAACCCTGTTTTTAAGCCCCATTCGTTGCTGCTGTTAATGCTTTAATGTATGTTTACTTAAAGATTTGCTCAGTTAAAACTGAGAGGTTAATTTTCGCAGGAGCAACCATCACCTTGGTGTCCTTCACGTCCAGCTGGGACATGTGATGCGGCGAACTGGTGGACGAGGAGATGCCGTTCCCGGAAGCCGTGGCCGCTGACACGACCCCGGAGCTGCCAGCCGCCGCCGTGGCCGGGTTCTGGGTATTCCGCTCGTTCAGCGTGGCATTCTGCATCCGGATGCCGCCATTGTCCACGCTGTTGCTGGTCACGACGATGTGCTGGTTGGGATTGGGGTAAATGCGCGACTTGCGGCCCCTGGTGGAGCCTGTGGGTGCGGTTCCGGTGGCGGCGGAGCCGGAGGAGCTGCCGCTGCTGCTGCTGACCACGGCGTCGTTGACATGTTTCTGGCTGCTGCTCACCGGACCGCTGACCACCGTCGCAGAGGCGACGCTGCTCTCCAGGTTCGTGATGCTCGGCTTGGGTTCCGGGACGAGATGGTACTGGTGCTGCTGCTGCTGCGGATGCGGATGCGGATGCTGCTGCTGCTGCTGCTGCTGCTGATGCGCTGGGTGGGACTGCTGCTGGGGCTGCTGGCTGTAGCTGAGGACGGAGTTCCGCAGGTCGGCCGTGTTGGAGAAGACGCTCAGGGGTCCCAGGGCCACGCGCTCGTTCAGGCTGTTCCGCAGGTGGTCGATGGAGCGGTGCACGGCGTGCGAGTAGTCCCCGCCGGCGGGCGGAATCTCCCCGATCAGCGGCGAGTTGTGGTGGTAGTCAAGGCCACCGCCTATCGGCCGGTACTCGATCAGACGGCCCTCCATTTGGCTGCTTATTAAATCCAATTTGGCTGACTTCTAAGCCTTCTTTTGGCTCACGCACTTTAGGATTTTTGCACAGAGTTTTCAGATATTGGTTTGAACACTTTCACTTTGTTTTATACAAGTTCTGATTGATTCTGTAGTTTTTATATAGACTTAGCTTTATTTCCTATTTATTTTTAATGAAGGATATTTTAATAACCGAATTTTGGAGGGCACTTAACACTGCTAATGTTTTAACATTATAGTATAAGAGGAATACCGGGCGTATGAGTGATTTTTGCTTATTAATCTTCCTTTCTAGCCTTATTTATCGTTTGCCTTTGAAGTGGCTGTGCCCTTAAATTTCACCTACAATGCCTTTAAAGCCCAAAAACCAAAAAAAAAACATATAGATTAGAGTAATATGTAAACCTCTGTATAAATTTGTAATTTCTGATGTTTTCTTTACTTAATTCAGTATACTGATTGATTCTGTAGTTTTTATATAGATTTAGCTTTATTTCCTACTTATTTTTAATGAAGGATATTGTAATAACCGAATTTTGGAGGGCACTTAACACTGTCAATGTTTTAACATTATAGTATAAGAGGAATACCGGGCGTATGAGTGATTTTTTTTTATTAAACTTCCTTTCTAGACTTATTTATCGTTTATGGTCTTTCGATTTCCGGAAACTCTTTAATAAAATTATGCTTATAGAAACGTATTGGAGTGGCTGTGCCCTTAAATTTTACCTACAATACCTTTAAGCCCGAAAACCAAATAAAAACATCTAGATTAGAGCAATATGTAAACCTCTAGATAAATTTGTAATTTCTGATGTTTCCTTTACTTAATTTAGTATACTAGAAACCAAGTTAACTCGTTCTTGACATTTCCTTCTCTGACCAAAGGATTCTCTGCCGGATTCCACCCAATCTGGCGTTTAATGAATGACAAAGCAACAATTTGCGGAGTAGAATAAAAATGTTGGAGCTGCGTTGGAGCTGTGGCGCTTTGTTGACATTCAGCCACAACTGCCAAAGCCAATATTAAATAAAGGGGAATCACAGAAACGGCGCTCAGCTGAAAACCTGCGAGACGGGACCGCAAAAACGCTTTGGTCCCGACTGACTGCACCGCCGAGTCGGAAAAGCGACTTTTTGTCTTCGCTTTTGTTTTCCTAAATCTAACGCCATTTTTTACCCGCACGGAGTTCACTTTTTATTTTGCATTTTCAATTGCTACGCCTGTTCACAATTTTTTCCTTATCCCCCTAAACGTTTTTGCGCGACAGAAATATTTTTTCCCCACGATTTTCAGCGCCCGCTATTCCGTTTTCCGTTTTCTGTTTTCTATTTTCTATTTTCTATGCATTTCTCTTTTTGGTCCGACTTCGATTAGATTTTTTCTATATATTTGTATAAATGCCAGCCGCTGGTTTTTCAGTTTTCCAGTTTTCCTACCCGGGCTTGTTGGACTTTTTTTCGGTTAGACAGTGATTCAGGCGCAGACATGCCGCAGACGTCCTGTGGAATTTTCCAGGTGAAAGTCCTCGATGGTATTTTTTGCGCTGCTGCTTTTATTGTATTTGAAATGCTCCAATTCGAGATTTTCTATTTCTAAACGCGACAAATTATTCATTCATGGTTCGAGCGTTTGTTTGCTTTAACATGTCCGTGTCGCTGTTCATCTTGTTTTTTATTAGTTTGTTTAGATGGCAGCTGATTTTTGTTTTTTCACTTCGCAGCATTGGCCTTGAATGGTATTTTGTGGGTTAGATTTTAGCCGATTCGAAAAATGACGACATAAAATATATAGATTTGTCAACACGCTGGAAGCGTTGACTCGGGCTTCTACCGAATATTTTGTGGTTGGCCTTAATTATTGCAGAGTGTTAATTCCTGATTAACGAATTATTTATGAAATTGAAATGTAAGAGTTGAGAGGTCTCCGAGATTTAATTGACATGCCAATAATGGGCTGCGGAATGCCAGTGAAATGTGAATTGAATTTAAATGAGGAGTCCGCTCTATATCGATAGGCGAATCCGGTGGCTCGCGAGACTCTGTAATTTATTTTTAATAAATTGATGGCAATCTGTTGTGTTAAGGTGCCCGTAACTTCTAGCCAAGTGATCTATGGTCATTATGAAATACATTTCTCATTTCCACACAAAAGGATACATGATGTATATAAATCTGTCCCCACATCTGCACCTGCTGCCAGTCAGGTGGTGTGATTTCTTTTTTCCCTTACTGGTTAGCTAAATATTGACGGTTTTTTTTCGACACAGCCATTTAATTTATATAGAAAGCTGAATAAACATTCTGCATTGGCGTGCACATAGGAGGACTGCACATAATGTAAAGAAGGCCTAAAAAATAGTAAAAAAATGCACAAAATCACAAACAAAAGAGGGGAAAAAATTAAAAACTGGGGAAATATGATGCTCTGTCTGTGTTTGCATTTGCAATCGGGCCGAGCTTGGGTTTGTCTTTTATATGTTGGCTCTGGGGGCCTCGGGGCTTGCCGCTTGTGTTAATGCGTAGTTTGGGCTTTTAACTAATTAACATTTAGCGGTTTGGCAATATTCTCGCCCGGCTCTCCAGTCGCATTCCGTCACAGATTGCGGGGGATGTTATTAATTGAAAATTGTGTAAAAAGTTTTGCGCGCTCTTTTATTATTCATAATTCGCCGTTGTTGTTGCCGTGTGTTTTTGTTGTTTAATTCTGATTAATGCATTTTTCACACCGCTCTTTAGGTTTTTGTATTAACTCGTCCAGAATCACAAAAATATTTCCGCTTTTTCCAACGCGTTTTTTTTGAGATTTTTGTTTTTGTCAGTTGATGAAAAATGCATTGCCCGATGTTATGCGATATAATTTGTTCCTTTGTCCACCTTTTTTACATGACCAGTTTCTTATGCATTTTAATGATATTTAATTTCACATTTTGCCATCGGAGTTTGTTTTGTCTGCCTGTTTGCACTAATCATTAATTAATTTCATATCACTTAAAATATGCAATTAATATTATGTGAGTTTGGCGTAATTAAAAATTATGAGTTCAGCTTTATTAGAAGCCAACGCCCGGGGCTCCGTCCTGCGTTGTTGACGCCGCGCTAGTCTTTGATTAACTGATCGCAGGACCTCTGATTTCTGGCCTCAATGCACCCCATCCGAGGCGGACAAGGAGGACATCTGTTCCTCGTCGGGCCGAACAGAATATTACCCCGAAATCTCACTCTGGCGGTGGCCCAGGGATCTTCTCAGCCTATCGGGTTTCGAGGTCCCGCAAAAATCCTCAAGCTGGACCAGCTCCGAATCAGGTGTTTCGAGCTGCCCAATTAGTTTCAGGCTGATTGGAGCAGATCAACTCGAGGCTCGAATCAGCCAAGTCATGCAGAAAAGTCTTTGGTCATCGAGCTTTTGTTAATGTGGTTTTCGGTTTAGGAACCCTTGAGAAAGTGGACTCGACAGGTCAGCGAGTTTTCTGACTCTGATTAGGACCATCACCTGGAACCTAATGACAGACCAGCGATCATGGGGATCTCATAAGGAAGCCTTTGCTACTTAGTGACTTTCAGCAATGTGAATGTTCCGATTAGGTTTGGAACTTAAACCCTTTTTGGATCAGAAATGTAACACAGACTCTTAAGAGATGAAAAAACTATATTTTCAGTTTCCAAACAATTTATAAGTATTATTTTGAAAATGTTTGACTACGGAGAATAATTTCATTACATTTAAATGACTTAATTTAGTCTTGGATGTATGATCCTAAAGGTAACACCACTAACATATGAAACTGATTGAAACAAATGTATCTTCTTTACATTAACTTCAGGCGAATCTATAATTGTATCAAATAAATATTTATAATTGCCTTTTTTCAAGGTTTTAACGGCTAATATCTTTTTAAAATTTAAACATAAAAATATTGTTTTAAGGCTCAAGTTTTTTTAAAATATAGGCGGAATTCTAATTTTATTCACTTATGTGTTAAATTTATCAATTATAGAATTTTAAGTTTTGACACTAATTCTGGTTAAAGTGTTTAAAAAAAAAATAATTAAAGGAATGATATCTTATTAAACCTGATATTTGTTCAGTAATATATAATATTTATTTGGTTGAAAATTCCTGAAAGTTCTTAAGTTCTTAATATTGGCACTGGCTTATAGAAGCAGGATTTAAAATTATTGTTCCATGGAATAATATTGGATTTTCTTAGGCAAAATAAACAAATAAGCTAAATTTGTGGTTAATCATTAGGCAGATGTCAAATAAAATTACATTTTTATAAAGAAGCCTTCAGAAGCCTGCTTGAAAATACACCGCAAAGCAATATAATATTTTTCTTGCTTGGAAATAAACAAATGAAAGGGCAACTGAGATTGCTAATAAATAATTCACGACAGAAAGGGTCTTTGTGCTCTTGGCGATTAATTTGTTTTCCCCAAAAGTCAAAGATTTCTTCGACCTAAACAAAGAGTTCATTTTATAAATTCAAATTCTAGAGAAGTGTACATCGAACCGTTAGGGAAACGTGATTAAATTGTACTTTAGAAAAATGTTTTTAATCAGCAATTATTAAGTTCTGGCTCTAACTCAATGCCATTTTGCTCTGGGCTTTTAACTGTATTAATTTCAGATTGTAAATTCGCGGTTCAGCAATCGAATTTGATGTGGGGGATTCCTTTGTTGACACGCAAGAAGCGAGCGTTGCTTTGACCTTGATATTGAACACGAGAACAGCTGATATGCTGTGCGAGCACACACACACTCTCACTCCGGCGACCGGCGAAGAACATTTATTATTTATATGTAAAGCTCACAAACACACTCCAGCACACACACACACTCGGTGGCTGAGGCAAAACAATGCCAGCTGTGCCTGGCTTTCTTCCTCGGAGTTTTCCGCACGTGACCAAGAAAGCCGCGTATCCTTAAGATACTCGTACACTGACACGCACACACGCCTGCTTTTTTCTTGGCCAACAATAAATAAACACGCTCACACTCAAAGGGGCAGCCGGAAAGCGTCTAAAAAGCGCGCACACGTACACGCTCACCGGAAGCGGAAGCCGAGACCAAGTCAAGAAAAACCCACTGTTGTGTGTGTGAGCTCTCTGTTTTTCTTTCTTTTTTTGTTGTTGTGCTGCCTACGAGTATTTTTTACGTATTCCTTGCGGCTGAGATACTTTTTCTTGCCAGGCGACGGCGAAGGCGCTTTTCCGAAGACGTTTTTCGTGGTGTTTTCCGTGTTGTTGTTATTCCGCTGACGCCGCACGGCCAGTGGTATTAGTATCGGCGGTAGTAGTGGTAGTGCCAGTGTCAGTGTGCGAGGACATCTCAAGGAACATGTTGCGCACGGAGAAAAAACACGGAGCAGACTGAACGGTCTTGGCCAGCGTGCCGCCGTCGAGAGCACGATCCGTCACCAATGTAAAAACTCAACTAAAGCGATGATGAAAAAATCTGAAACAATATATTTTTGGGGGGCGAACCACGCACACACACAGACACACACAGGCACACACAGCTGCACGGGCGGCGACGCAGCATCGACAGGCAGGCAGACAGACAAAGCGCGCACTAACACCACGGCGGCAATTTCAAAACGCAGCGGCAGAGTGGGTCTCTGCCTCTGTGCGAGCGCGGGTGTGGGCGGCTGTGGGCCTGGCTTACTAAAGGCCGCCGCCGCCGGCCGACACACACACACACACACACACACTAACAGAGGCAGAGGCAGGCGGTAACTTCGCAGCGGCAGCGCAAAAAAAAAGCACGGCAAACACAACAAAAACCGAAAAAATATCCAAACGCACACAGGCAATGGAAGGAAAAAGGAAAAAAAGTTTTCGGTTGCATAGGCGGCGGCGGCGGCGGGCGGTCGGCGTCGCAGTCGGCTGCTCTGCTGGCGCTATTCAAATGCTGCGGCGCCGGCAGCGCTGCCACCTGCCAGCAGCAGCAGCAGCAACAACAAAAACAACAACAAAAGCAGCGCCAACATTGACCCAAACTCAAAGTCCTCAAAAAAAAGAAGCAGGGGAAGGGGCATTGAGGCGGCTTGGGGGGATGGGGGCTCTAAAAAACGCGGAAAAAAATTGTGTAAAAAAATAAAGGGGAATTTTTGCGCCGGCGACAAACCCACGCACACACCAGCACTCAGTATATATGTATATATACAGTACTCACTCACACAGACGCACTGGAAATTTTTTCGCTGTTAGCCTTTGCCGCCCCAAATATCCTGTCTGCCTCAAACCCCTTGGTCCTTTTTTTGCATTTTGTTTTGTTCGACTTTGATGCGAACGTACTTCTTTTTTGCTTTTTATTGGGCAAGCGAGAGAGATAGAGAGAGAGTGAGAGAGAGACAGAAGTGACTTTGCCATTTGTGTTTGCATTTTGTTTTGCTTTTATTATTTTTGTCACTGGTCAGCAGTTAACCGAAATCATTATTGTAGCTTGTTTTGCCGCGAATTGTGGGATTAATCAAAGGTCCTCTCATTTCAGCCTTGCTGCCATTTGTCACTGGAGGCGGCAGGTCATTGGGGGGGGGGTCAGTAATTAACCAATATTTTAGCCTAGAAAATACAACAACGAACTCGGAGCCTAGTAGCGAGCGCCGCGATGTAGGCAACGCTTTTGGTGGCCGCCTCATTTCTGTGGTTGCGCTTTCTAGCACTCAATCAGTCTGACATGGGGCTGCCTTGCACAAAAAACCAAACGAAAAAAATACAAAAAAAAAAAAGGAAAAAAATGCAGGAAGAAAGGAAATGCGAGGGAGGGGAAGCACACCTCGGGCAGCAGCAGCACGACAGAGAGGAGTGACAGAGGCAGCAGCCTCCGCCCTGACCTAAGCCACCGCGCTGGCTTAACTGCCAGCAGCAACCACCTCACGTTCGGCCACCCACTCGGGGAGTCCCCCTTTTAAGAGTCACCCCTCGAACACCCACCCTCCGCTCCCTCTGCCGGCGCTGGCGCTCGTCTGCTGCTGATATTTCTAAGTTCTTTTTTTCGCATTGCAACCTTGCCTCAACTCTCTTTCGCTCAGCATTTTTTCCCCAGCATTTTTTCCATTTCCATTCGCTGCTGTGCATTTTTTCTCTCGGCCGCCCCTCCTTTTTTCCTGCTGGATTTTTTTGCTGCCACAGGAAATAAATTTTTTCGTTTCCATCTCGCGCCATCTCGCTTGCACCTTGTGCATTTTGACCCCCGCTTTGCAAAACACAATCGGCACTTTTTTATTTCTCTTTTTTTATTTGCAGCCATTTCCCCACCGGCCCTCAGCTGCCTTTGCTGTTGCTGTTGCATTTGCCTTTGTATTTTCGCTTTTAGATTTTGTTTTTTAGGAGAGAGCGAGAGAGAGAGAGGCAGAGAGCGAGAGGAGAGACCTTAAAAAACAGCAGAGTTGCCATTGAAAAATACAATTTATTATAAATTGTTGTTTTTAGTGTGCAACTAGAATTGGGTTAGACAATTCGACGAATGAATGGTTGACTTCTTTAACAGGTTGTTAGAGACTTACGGGGATTGATTAGTTTCAAAGGGGAAAATATACAATTAATATTTAATTTTTTTGAGTTTAATTCAAAAATGAATTTCTAACAGAAGAACATTCTTTTTTAAAAGAGTTACCTAGCCTTTGATACTTCTATTTAGCCTAACTTCTAGTAAACTCTTTGAATAAATTATTGTAAAAACACCTCGACTAATGGGTTTGAATTTAAGGACTCAAAATATGGTTGTAAAACCTATTGATACCCCTGAATATCTTTTAAAACTATAAATGCATATTGGATATTGCCCTAAGAATGGTTCTTAAATTTCCCTACACTGCCAACAAAGTGTTACCCGTTCTGATAAAAACATTCTGATCAAGTTTTGTGTGTGAAAAATTAATTATCACCACGTGGCAACACTGTCAACGTGCTTTGATGCCATTTTTTCGCACTCGTTTTTGCCCAGTTCTCGCCGTTCGGCTCTGCTCCTCCTCTTCTTTTTTTGTTGCATGTTTTGTTGGATGTCCAAACATTTTTTATGCTGTTTTGTTGTGTTTTTTGAGTACGCAACGCACCGGACACACACACAGACACACACATCGGAATACATACAAACATACATACGGGCGCAACATAAAAAGTGCAAAAAAGCATTTTGGAAAATGGTGTAGAGGGTGTGGGACTTGCATGGGCTTATTGCGATGCGTGACTCGCATTTGTGGACTTTGAATACAAACAAAACGGGCTTACACACACACACACACACACACACACACTAGCACTGGCAGATAGAAGCCCACACAAGTGCAATTATGCCAACACACACACATAGAGAGAAAGAGAGACACTCTCACTCACGGCTATATGTGTGCATTTCAATACGCATTAATAACTACGAATTCAATGTGGCAACCATCCTCAGTGCCTCAGCCCACTCAGGTACTCACACCAGCTCACAGCTCACTCACACAGACACGCGGCGGCGTCACTGCAGCTGACGCCTAAAAAACGACTACGAAAAAGTACAAAAATCAAATTTCCCGTCCTGTTCGTTAATTTTGCTGCCGCTGCCGCTGCAACTGCCACTGCCACTGCCGCTGCTGCTCTTCAATTCACAGTTGAAAATTAAAAAGCGCCGCTTTCGAAGACCCTAAATTTATCAAAAAACATCTAGTAACTAAAATATTTCTTAAAGCCAAATTAATGACTGAGCGATTGTCCTTTCCCAACATTAAGATCAGCGGTCAATTTATTCTAACGCAAAAAGTGCACCCAAAACTCACACGCTAAGCCTCTAATACTTTTGTTTTCTTCCACAAAGTTTCCTGTTTTTTCAACACCATATAGATTCAACATTTTCGCTTTTTGACGTGCTCGCCTCACATTTTTTTTTCGTTGCACATTTTTGCTGGTCGCGTTCTATGTCTGGTGGCCGCAAAACGTTTTTCCATGAATTTTTCATGCATTTAGCGTCGCCATTGAGCCATTTTCAGGGCGCTTAGAATTCATTGATACTTTACCAAATTGTTTTCAGCTTCATTTTGTACGATCTGGCGCTTTTTGGGGAATTTTTCTGCTCGTATCGTGACATTGAATCTATGCATGACATAAAACTCTTCAGCGCAGTGGCTTTAGAGGAGCTCTGATTGTTTATTCTGGGCTTCTTGTTTGTATATTTGCTTATTTTGGAGGTATGCAACTGTCATCAGATAGCATTGTTTGGGTTTGTGGATCACAAGATAGGCTACTCTGTTTATAATAACTTTGGTGGCTAGTATTCAAATATTTTTAAATTAACTTATGGGTTGGAAACTTAAAGATACCTAAAGAGAAGAACTAAGTTTAGTTGTGTCAGTGAATTATTTATTTTAAGAACTGGTAACTGGTTTGTACAACTGAAAAATAATTGAATTGTTTATCTCTGTCTTTAGACTAAAACTGAAATTATTTTAATAAATAGTATAGAGTCTCTAAAATGGGTATTATTGTAGTCTCTGAATGTATATTCTATAATAAAATATAATCTACAAAATATATTCTTGTGTTTTATATCATGATTTATGTATTATTATTCTTGTAAAACAATACCAATTTTCTAAGAGTTACGCTGGAATTATAGCAATAAATGTTCTCTATTTTCTCTGAAGAAATGAGTAAGTAATACTCTTATGAGTGTTTAAGGAATATAAAATTTTTCAATAGAAGCTACTATTGAATTATATTAAATTGTGTCTTTACTTTTAGGAAAAATCGTTTAATTATAGATAAACATTAAAGTCGATTCACTAAAGCTTAGAGAAAGTTTAATTATATATTTTGGAAAAAAATTACTTAGAAACTGGATTGAAAACATTAAAATAACCTCTCCTATATCTCATTACCCAGACCTAGTTAATCACTGTCACCCCTGAGTCTTGTTAAAGCACAAAATATGAGAAGTTACAGTAGGCCCTGGCTAAGCAGTACTGCACTTGGCTGCTATTCGGGCAACTTGGACTCATCAGCTTCACCCGATTCCAAGCGAATCGCCAAACTAAATAAACAATAGCGGCAAATATTCGAGGAACCGAGGCGACGACAACTTCTGGGCGTCTGACTCAAGCCGAGGCAGTGGCTCCTCGGAAATCGCCAGCTGACCAGAGGCAGAACAGCTGAATCAATCGGCGCTAATCGGTGCTAATCGGCTTCTGGATTTGGCTCTGATCCGAGAGGCGACGACGTCCCAGTGGGCTTTCATTCGCCTCCGGATCGCCCAACCATGCAGAACAAGATGCGGCTAATGCGGGAGTACAGCTCCTACGACGATCTCAGCGCCCACTTCCGGATGTACGGGTCGCAGTCCCTGGACTCGCTGCAGGATCGCGTGGACATGAACCCCAGTGGCAGCGACGGCGTGTCCACGGAGGGTCTCGACTACTATCCCAACTGCGCTCAGTCGCACTCGGGCTTGCTGAGGGAGCACAACTTCAAGGTGAAGTCGTACTACTACAACGTGGGTCACTGCGTGCACTGCCGGAAGCGGTGAGTGCTTATCCTTGCAAAGGGCCGAACCCAAGAAAAACCATCCCACCTGCAGGATCCGCTTTGCCGTGGCCAGTTTGCGGTGCCGGTCGTGTCCCCTCCGCTGCCACATCGCCTGCTGCCGCCAGCTGACGGTGAACTGCATCCCGCAGCCACAGATGACCGCGAAGCGTGGCAATCTCAGCGACTATGCGCCTCGGGTGGCTCCCATGGTTCCGGCCCTCATAGTCCACTGTGTGACGGAGGTGGAGGCCCGCGGCCTGCAGCAGGAGGGACTCTATCGCGTGTCCTCCACGCGGGAGAAGTGCAAGCGCCTCCGGCAGAAGCTGGTTCGCGGCAAGTCCACGCCGCATCTGGGCGACAAGGACATCCATACACTGTGCTGCTGCGTGAAGGAGTTCCTGCGGCAGTTGGTCCACCCCCTGATACCCATCTACCACCGCAGGGACTTTGAGGAGGCCACGCAGCTGGACGATCCGCTGGCCGTGGAGGAGGCGGTCTATCTGGCGGTCCAGGACCTGCAGCAGGCCCACCGGGACACGCTGGCCTACCTGATGCTCCACTGGCAGCGAGTGGCCGACAGCCCTCCCGTCCGGATGACGGTCAATAACCTGGCTGTGATCTTCGCTCCCACTCTTTTCGGGGACTTGGACCTGAACCTGGTGAACGTGGTTGTTTGGCAGCAGGTCCTGAAGGTGCTGCTGCTCCTGCCGCCTGAATTCTGGGCCCAGTTCCTGGAGGTTCACCCGGTGCCCTCGCCGATGGGCAGCACCTGTGACTACGAGGAGCGCTACAGCCAGCGGCCCTGGGATCACGCATCCAACCTGCGCTGGAGCTCCGTCAAGACCTACTTTAGATCTATGGTGAGATGACTTTTTACTTTTACTAGATTATTTCTGAAATATTTTATAAATTAAGATAAGAATAGAACAGATTTCTTGACGAAGACTTCTTTAAACTTTAATCATTAAATTCAATTAATTTACTTGCGAAAGCCAGAGACTCTCTAACTAGAAGCTTACTAATGCCTTTTATTTTAGGTAAACCTCAGCAGCACCCACTTGTAATTGTTGACTGATCAGAGAAGTGGAACACCTGCTGGTACAACTTGCTGTCCAAGGAATGATTCACACTTACAACCTAGCTCCACAAATTTTATTTTATGGATTGTATTTAATTTTTATATATTATTAGTTATAATGTAGTAAATTAAGATCTTTAAAAGACTTTGAAGGCAAAGCACTGAAGTTGTTGGGCAATAATTATTCCAATTGGAAGCATTCATAACTATTATGAAGAAGATATAGATATTTTAAATTTTAAAACATCTTATAAACAATGTAATTCCTTAAAAGTTATTTTATTTATCGGAATTACCATTTAGTGTAATACAAAAATCAGTTTCTAGCATTACCCCACTTTTAGTAACACAAATTTCAAGAAGAATGTTACTAGAGTTTAGATATAAATATAATTAATGAATAAATGGCTGATGAATTCTTTGACTTTTAATGTTGAATTTGTAAAAATATTAATCAAAATTTAATAATAAAAGGAAATCTATCTTATTATCTATTATCTCATATTTAGTGGCGTAAAAATTAATTCTTCAATAATAAAGACAAGGTATATGTGTTTTTATTTTTTTAAATATAGGTGCAAGTCTACCAAAATGAATTAGTAAGGATATTACTACTAAATAATTCCTATTAATATGGTTTTAAAAATCATGTTCAAATAAAAGTATCTTTGACGTTACATTAAATCATTTTTAATGACTTTTCTGCCCAAGGTCTGAGCCGGAAGCCATTCTTATTTTTTCGCTCGACATCCATATACCATATCACCCTTCAAATGTTTTTGCTGATTTCAATATTACATTTGTCTAGTAAAATTCACAAAAAGACGATTTGGAAACATTTTCGCACAACATAAATAATAGAGCATGGCCCAGAGCGACGTAATGACTATATATTTTGAATATTGAAACATTAATACATATTTTTAATTGAATTTTCAGTTTTTTCCGACGACTGTTGATTAATTCCCAGCCAGAGAAAGGTGTGTAAAAAATTAATAATTTCCATTTGCCATATTTATGTTTCTTTGAAGCGTAAACCAAAGCACAAAGTAAAATATTTTGCCGCGTATGCGAACATAAATAAGTTAAAGCGCCAAGAAAAAAGGTTTAGCATTTTAAAAACAATTTGGTGAGTGGAACCTGGGGCAAAAAAATGTGAGCGGCCATTAAACGCAAAAAACTGGCCAGGAGAAGAGCAAGAGCAGCCAAAACAAAACACTCGAATGCACTGGACGAGTGCATAAATAGACCCATACTCTATATGGGCTCTCTATACATGGCCGGGAATAATGTATAATACTATGCAATTGAAAATAAACACACAAAGCGAGATGGCAGCAGTGTGTGTGTGTGCGAGCGGACAGCGGACAGTGGAGAGCGCAATGCGCTCGTGTTGCTAACCGCTAAAAATGGCAAGTGGGCTGCAATTGTTGCAGTTCCAGCTCCCAGCTCCCAGCTCCCAGCTCCCAGCTGCAGGGAGACGACACTTTCACGCCGCCGTTAACCAAATGCTAATGCCACATCCACACTGCATGCACATTGCACACTGCACACTCCACACCCTCACCCACACTCGCACTCACACCGGGGTCGATGCGCACCAATACCGTGGCGGAGAAATGCAGCGGAGCATGGGGGGGGACAAAAAATGCAAAAATAAATAGGCAAAACGAAAATAAGAATAAAAATAGTTTACATAATTCACGTATTATATCGGATCAAAATTTAAAGCCGGCGCGCTGCGTGTGTTCCGGCGAGTGCCGGTGTGTGCGTCTGTGCGAAAAGCATTGCCTACTTGGGGGCGCGAGCTAAAATTGTTTAACAAATGGCATGACGCCAATGTATGTGAGTGTGCGTGGCGCTGTGCAGTTTTTGCTTGTTTACGACTTTTTAGCCTATTTTTATTGTTAATTAAATGAGGGGAATACACACTATCCGCCTGCACGTGTGTGCGTGTGTGTGTGAGCGTGTTTGATGTGCGCAACAAATTTTTGCAATTTTTCTATTTTCCCGGCTGTTTTTGCTGCCTGCTCGGGCATTTTCCGCTCGTTGTTCGCATGTAATTCACTAATTGATAGTGTGGGCCCGTGCCACGCCCCCCGCTGACCACTCGCTTAATTGTGTTAGTGTGTGTGCGAAGCAGCACACACGAGCGAGCAGAAAGTTGAGAGCGCTGCCCGGGGGAGGGGACCGAATTAAAAAAGTAAATGCAAATGTCAAATAAAACTAATAAAAAATTGCATTTAAAAATAATGAAAGCGTATTATGCGTGGGGAGTCTAAAAAAAAACACAATTAAACGAGTGCTCCCACCAATACAAGCTCGGCGTGGTGCTAATAATAACATAGGGGGAGAATCGCTGCATATTTTTATGCTTATTTCAGTAATTTTTTGCGTTTTTTACCCCCTTTGCTAGGCGTGTTCTATAATTTTATGTAAGCTCGCCTATTCCAAGTGGGCGCGGCATGCGGTCCTCACTATTTTTCCACAGTGTTTTTTTAGCCGAATAAGAACGATATTTGGTTAAAAAAATAAACATGTCCGTGATTAATTTTATTTTTAAAGGATTTCAATTACAATAAGGACTTATCCTGGACAAGCAAATATTTATTTTGAGATTGGAATTTATTTGTGAAGTGCTTTTTCGTGAACTATTTAAGGAATGCACTGAACAATGCTAATATTGTTTATGCTTCAGGCATGTAGAAATATGACTGCGAGTTTCAATAGTCAAATATATGCATTAACATTGGAATGTAGTTAATTGAATGTAATGTATAGTAAAAATTAGTAAATATGATTCATATTTAAATCTGATTCCTTATTTAAAAGAGCGACTTAATTCCCCTTTTGAAGTGGCTAAAGTTGTTATACATTTTTAATCAATTTCAGCCGTTTCTGTATTCAATCAAGGTTCTTATTTACTTATTTTAAAACTGATTTAAAAATAATGTGTATTTTTCATCTCCTTGCGGAGGAAAAAGAGCGATGTGGAGCCCCTGACATGCGCCCCGAAATGGTGAACATAATTTTTGGTCAGCGGCAAAAAAAACTGGTTGCAAATAGCAGTGCCACCCACCCACATCACCCCCAACCCCCCAAAAGGATGTGAAAGAAAGTGGCAGAGCAGAGCACACTAACATGATAGGCTGGCCGAATCATCCAAACACACACACACACACTCACACACACGGAATATGTGTGGCCAGTTCCAGCTCAAAAGGTATAAAAAAAGGGGAAAGAGGAGCTTTCCTTCGTTTTTTGGCCTGCCGACGTACATATGAAAGTGCCAAGTGTAGTAATTCCAATTGAAGCTGGGCTGGGCAACAACAACAGCGCCAAAAACCGACTGCAAAAGTCCAGTTGCAGGAGCAGGATCGCCGAAAACAAAAAAATGGAAAGTGTGGGTAATTAAAAAAGTAGCAGCAGCCGCTTTTGAGCGTAGAAACGCACTAATTTCCAGTAGTGCAGTGCTGCTATCCCTCCCACAAGCTCATACCCATGCCAGCCAGGGCCAAAAAGGAAGCACAAAATTGATACACTCACACACTCACACACAGGGCTGCAACATGCACACACCCCCTCGCACTTGCACACGCAAGGAAAATGGAGAGTGTAGCATACTTTTAGGCATGCTGCTATTTCACTTTGTCCCGCACAAATGAACACCTCCGCCCACGTCGGCCCGCCTCTCGGCACCCCCTGGCTGGACAGGGCAGTGTGTGTGAGCGTGGGTGTGCGCTTGCACCGCTCATCAGCACTGCAAATGTTGTTAGCCCCGCACCGCAATTTGTGGGCAATGTGGGTGTGGCATCTGGCATCAGCCGGACACATCATTCGTCCAGAAAGCGAGCATTTCAAAGCGGCTTTCTACGAAATATTTTGAAAACATTATGGTTATCCTATACATAACCAGGATATTCTTAATGATGATCTATTCAAATTCCATGCAATCTGATGATTCAAAATATCTTCTTGAGGTGTCTAAGTGTATGCTATACTTCCTAGTTTAATTTTTATGCTATAATTCCTACTTTAATTCATCCCTGCTTGCGCTTACAGCTACGTAAAATTTTCTGAGAGTTATTCAAGCTCTGTCCTTATTACTTGTGCTTTTTGTTATAATAAATAATTTTCAGTAACTATTTTTAATCTAAACACGAAATTTTAGTACGTCTTTTCGATCTATTTCTTTTTATTATTTTGAATGCTAGTCACTCTTTTCAATAAAGATTTTTATACAAATATATAAATCAAATTCTTCATATATTATAATAAAAATATACATTAAGCTTTGAAAAGAAGAATGAGATTTCTGGAATAAAATATATGAGGTTTCCTTAGAAATTAGCATATTTTTTAAAATCCATTTAAAATGTGTCTAAAAGTAAGCACCAAATGCAGTAAAAATAATTAAAAATCTATCTTTAAGATGGCGCATCGCACCAGCGGCCCACCAGGATTGGGTCTCACGCGTATCGCTGACCTACAAGGATTACTCGGCCAGCAGCTCTCGCTCACCTGACAGCTGGCACCTGCCTCTCGGCCGCTCCTGGCCACAAATAACCGTTAAAAAACAATAAGCTCAATTAGCAGCAATCAACACAGGCCGTGGCTGGTGCATAATTGACATTTTACGAGCAACTGCAGCTGTTGGTTCTGGGTTTTTTCGGGGCCTGGCTTCCATCCACGGCTTGAGTGTCATGCCAAGTGCGTGGGGAGTTGCAAGCGTATGTGAGAAAACGGGGCAACATGATACCCAAAGGGGCTAAACACACTGAGCAAAATAACTGGAGCTTACTACAGGAATTGCACAATGGTAAAGTGAGAAGAGAGCCTCTAACATATTGAAAAACTTTGTGATTTAATAAAGATTATATGACATAAGAGATGAATATCTTCCAAAAATATACAGCATGATACTCCAAGACTATTATTATTCAAAGTACATATATATTTTCCCCCAGTGCCGATGAAATCCGAGACTTTCGTTGAGCTTAATCAACTGGCAAATTGTAAACAAAAGCTGATGCCTTGCCGGGTCCTCGCAGGGCTGCGAGCGAATCCGATTGCGATTCGATTCCCAACCCAATCTCCCGCTCAACTGGTCCCCGCATCGCCCGAGGACCGGCATAATTTAACGCCCTACACCCGTTGCCTTAAGTGGCAGCCAGCAGCAGCCAGGGGTTTAAATGCATATAAAATCGAAACAATCGCGGGTGCACTCACCTGGGGGCACATTTTGCACTGATACTTGCGTCCGCTGCCGGCGCCGCCGGCGTGTCCGCCGGCCACCGAGGCGACACCGCCGGGTCCGCCCATTTTGCTGGCATTGATGGGCTGGGGCACCACCAGCAGGGCGGCCGCGGAGGCGGCAGCCACCGCTTGGTTGTGATGGTGGGCAGCGGCGGCGGCATGGTGCGAGGAGGGGCCCAGACTGGAGTTGCCTCCGCCGGAGCCAGCACCGCCTCCTGCTCCGCCGCCGCCACCGCCGTTGGATGCCCCGAGACCCAGGCCACCTGCAAGGGGAAGAACATCGTGAGGGTTATTTATAATTTTAAAAATATATTAATTATATGTGTAACTTTAACTAAACCTTGCTTGAGTGACTTTCCCGAAGTGCCATGACACCCATCAACTCACCTTGTCCCGTGACTGCATGGTGCTCCAGACGATTGTCATCCAGAAAGTGACCTGCAATGGCAATTGAGTTGTTGCATTTAGTTAGGATGTTGCGTGGCAGCAGTGGCAGTGGCAGTGGCGCCACGGCCTAGAGCAGCATTAGTGCTGCCCCACGGTTGTCCATCAAGTCGGTCTGATGTTCTGGTTCAGTCGCAGTTTCAGTCGCAGTTTCAGTCAGTTGGCCCGTTGAAGTTTGCCGCCGCTGACGTTCACTCACGTTGACCATGTCGCCACCTGACCAGCTCCTGGCCACTGGCTGGTGGCTACTGGCAACCGGCAACCGGCTCTTTTTTCTAATTAAACTGAGACATTAGTTGGTCCCGCTGATTGCCGCTGGGAAATCGCTCGAGGAGTTATGTGAAAATAGTTTCGCATTCGCCGCTCTCGGGCTCTAGAATTTTTTCTCTGGCCCATTTGCGTGCAAAAATTGTGTGAATCCGTTAATGAGTTTCTCTGCCGCTGCCCAGCCCAGCTTGTCCATAAAGGGTTTTCGGGCAATCATCAAGTTATAAAACAATAAGCACACAATGAGCCCCGGCGAGAGACCCCTGTAATCTGGCTCAGCCGACCGAACCGCTTGACTCCTGGGCGCCCCGCAGCTATGTCAAAAACATTTCTCCAATAAAGCATTTGCAGATAATTGCCGTCCGTCCCTCGCTATTTTGCCTCTTCGCTATTTCTGTGTTAATTACAAGAGAGCTCAGCTGGCCAGTGGCGCCAGTCAGAAAGTTTAGCTAATGAACAGTGGTGAGTTACAGGACACGGAAAAAAAAACATAATATTTAGCTTAATTGAGTATTAATTGGGAGGGAAAACAATAAGATCTTGTAATATTTTAATGAGCATAAAGGCTCTAGTTCTAAAGAGAAAACAGGTTTTAAAAGGTTTGAAATATTAACGAATTCCCTGAGACGACTACATTATGATCTTTTAATATTTTGTATACTCTTTCTTTAAACGAAAAAAATCAAACCATAACAATATATTTTAATCCCAAAAATATATATTAAGTATTTAATAAAATGTAAGTTTCCCCTGTGTAGCTGCGGCATTTCAAGGAAAGCAGCCGCAATATGAGCCGGGGACACACTGCAGTAAAAGTTGCCTTATTGTTAATTTGTACAAGCAGAGTATTCGTATCCGATCCGAGTACATCTACATCGATGCTAACAATGTGGACGATCGCTATCGTAGCAGCAGCAGCAGCAGCAGTAGCAGTTGCAGCAGCAACAACAACCTTATTGGCCAATTGCCTAGCGTTGACATTATCGGCCGGCGATCATTGCCGCCAACGTCAACGCCAACAAGCTCTGGGGGTCCCAGCTCCCAGTCCAGTTCCAGCTGGGGCTCCAGCTCCAGCTCCAAGCCCCAAACAGGAGCGTGTTGCTGTCAATGTTGCTGGTAGCAACTGCAACAGCAACTGCAACATAAGCAGCAGGAAAGCAGCAGCAACGAGGCCCAACTAAAATGTTGTTTGCATTTTAGGAATTTATGTAAACATCTTGTAAGCATCTGGCGACCGTTGTTGCTGTTGCTGCTGTTAAAGGTCAATTTTTCGGCGGCTTTAATGCACAGAGAGAAATTATCTCCCAAATATATCTCATAAAATGATCACAGTATTAAAATTTATCTATATAAATTTGCTCTATAGCAACAATACCTTCTTCGGCAAAGCTTGTTTAGAAATAAAGCTTAACTGGATATAGACTTTAACTAAATTGTTGCTATTCTGTTTATTTCTTGTCGTTATTGAAAGTAATTAAGGTTTCTTTTAGACTAAAATATGGTCTATAAATAGGGTAATATATATGAAGAACAATGTTTTAGAGGAAATTTACTCCTTTCTCCAAATACCTGCTCGATGTGGAGGAACAGTAGCTAATAAAATTTCTTTATAGATTCCGAAATATAAAAAAATAACATATATTAATGTTATTATGTTATGTTATTGTAAAACCAACAAATACTAAATACTCCTCTTTATATATAGAACACAAATCTTGTTGATTATTCAAAATAAAAAAAGGGGAAAAATATCCCAAAAACCAAGAGTCTTTCAGTTATAAAGCTACCTTTCAAAAGAAACAGTAAAGATTAATAAAATAATGTGTGCATATGTATACTCCCAAGAACCTGTTTCTATTTTATAAATTCCTAATTGATAGTGAACATTATTTCGTTCTGTGCACCTTTCCGTGGGAGTATCAGGCCGGGAGCACATTGTCTTGGCGGCTTTTGTTCGCCGGCCCGCACGCGTTTTCCAATTTAGCCTTTTGCATTCTTCGGCGAGTGAGTTTAGATCGGTATCTGGGAGATCTGTGGTTCGCGCGCCGCGATCTGAATCTTTGAAATTCGTGATTATCGGCCGCGGTTGTTTTTGTGAGCAATTAATTAACAAGCGCATTGTTGTCAGTCAGGTTCTGGGTAGGTCAAGTGATCTGGTCCCCAACCCAGGGGGTTGGGATAGGTCCGAAATATCGAGATATCGAAATATCGGCTGACTCACCTTTCTGCAGATTGTTGTGGTGGTGATCGTTCATTTTGGCCTGAAAGAGAAAGGAGACACGGGGCTGGCATTAAGTTAATTCATGGCTAATCGCTCGCTGGCTAAACTGTGACTTTGCAGGGACCAGGAACAGCCAGAAGCAGTTCAATTAATTCGATTTGCAATTGCCGCTTCTAATCTGGCCAATCCCTGCTAATTGTTGCCAGTGGCCTAATGTCCACTCATAATTATTCCGCACGCATTTAATTAACCTCATCAACTTTACATTATTATCAAATATTCATTCGCGCAAGGGCAACTGTGACCCCCAATCAAATGGCCATAAAACAATTTGCAGCGCTGTCAAAATATTTAAACAAATTTTCTAATGACTCTCAGCCGGGCGAAATCGCATTAAAAGTGTCCAGTGAAAAAACGAGTGCAATTTACACGGCCCAAATCACAAATAACAAATGTTTTTGCCAGCTGTCAGGTCGAGTCAAAGCTAAACAAGCGATAAATGAATTGAAGAGCAAATCGAATGCGTGCCAAAACCAACCGCCTGCACATATCCGTTCCGACAACAAGTCCCGGCCAGAAAATAATAAATACAAATTCTAACCGCCGCCCAGTGAGAGTGATAGATGAAAAAGTGCTCACAAAAATGTCACAAAAAAGAGTGGAAAGAAAAATTAAAAGGCGATGGAATAGTCTAAAAAATGGCCCCGCTTTCGATTGCATGCAAATTCCGAATGTGGGTTAAAGTCCTCCAGCCAGACATGACCTAGGACGACGCCGCCGTCGCCATCGCCATCGCCATCGATGCCAGCAAAATGGAAATCGAATAAAATAAACTTCCAGCCGGCCGCGGGCTGTGTCAAAAAATAAATGACAGCCGGCTTTTTTCTAAACAATTTCCATATGTTTAGTCGGGGCGGCCGGGTGGCCGGGGAATACCCGCGGCCGGGTGCAACAAGAAAATATAAATACAAATATTGCAGCGGTGAAAACAAAAGCTAAATCTGGTCTGGCTTTGGCCAGACACAGTGGGCTATAAAAGTAAATAAATGGGTGGTTGGCAGGGTGGTCACGGGGTGGCTCCGGAGTAGTTAGCTGGCTGCCGGAGTAGAGAAAGTGTGGAGCAAAACAAATCCGAAGCGTTGGCGGCACGCGAGCTTAGAATTTGTTTTATTTTCTGTGTGGCTCTCTGTGTGCCCCATAGAGTTATGCCCGCTTGTTTTAGCCACATCGGGATAGGGATCTATAGATAAACATATACCAGGACCACTTACCTCGTACTCCTGTTTCAGGGACATCGGGTGATGTTCGCTGGCATGCTGATGACTGCGCGGCGTCGGCGGCCAAAGATTGTAATCGCTTATGTCTTTGGCATGCTGCGGTCGTTGGTTTTGGTTTCCGGTGGGGTTCGGTTGCGGATTCGGATGCGGAGTGCGGGGTTGGGGTGCGGGTTTGTGTGTGTTTATCGCCAGCGTTTTGTTGGTCAATTAGCGGTGAAATCGCACATGAAATAGAGAGTTTAGAGCCAAATTTAGCGAAAAAAGTTGCGGATATTTTATAGATTATTTCTACTACCCTGAGGTTTCTCTTTATTAACGTATCTTCTTTTCGAAGTCAATGTTTCTGCATTTCAATTGATACAAGTAAAAGGAATATTTAAAGGGAATATCTTTGTTTTTGGAGTAAATATAAATAGTATCGTCTAGATTTAAGACATTGCTTATTGTTGTAGATTATATATAAGTATACTTTTTTTTATTTATTTATTTATTATTTTCATTTCCTAATCACAAATAAATTCTTAGAAATGCACTAGGATTATGTCCCCGAGAAAAATCTCTATTAATATGCCTTTTTTTAATTTTTATAAAGTTTTTAAACATACAACAGCAGTACACTGCTAGTTTCTTTTACCTCTTTTCAGGATACTTACTATTTTTTTTCTAATTTTAATTAAAAAATATTGCTTTGGCTTGCGAAAAAATGAAACAATTTGCAAAGACTTCTAAAAGACAAATGTAAATTCCATTTGAAATACAAAACTGTTTGCTATAAAGTTGTGCATATATTTTTTGTTTTCATTTACATATTTGTTTATTTATTTGTTTAATTGATTGAAATAAGATATTCAATTCAATAAAAAAAGCTGTTAATTTAATACTTATTAAAAAGTACTACCTTTATGTAGCTCAGTTTAGTTAGCCAGAAAAAAAATTACAATGAACGCACATATTGGCTTGACGTTTAGATGAGCTCAAATTGAATTTAAAATGTTAATAAATTCATAATTTTTGTTCATATTATTGATAAAAAAGGAAGCTGCAATTCCTGTTGAATTTTCTAGTTATAGAAAAAACTTTAACAGAATGTTCCTATGCGCATCGTATAATACTTAAATATATCCCATTAAAGCTCTGTCTTTAATTAATAGTATTTTTAATATATATATTCCTTAATATGTAATTCCTTTCAGTAGCTGAAGTTCAGGACCAGTAAGAAAAATATTTTTTTTTTTCAATTTTATTCAAATCTCTCTTTATTTCGACTACAGAAAAAGGCCTTCCCTTGCAATAATGTTTATAAATAAAAAGAGCCTATTTCACTTGATCCACAGAAACAGGCTGAAAAGGCGGCTGGCAAAAAAAATGCTGGAAAAAAGAGGCCTGCATGAACCCGAAGCCGCCAAGGAAGGCGGCACAAAAAAGAGGTGGCCCAAAGGCTCGAAATACTAATACAAATAAATGTGAGTGTCAATTGAAATAGGAAACCGCGCTGCACACAAGCGAGGTGTCAAAGCGACGGCCACTGTTCCCGCCGCTGCTCCTGCTGCTGCTCCTGCCGCTGCTCCTGCGATGGAGATGGTGACGAGAGCGACAAAAGTGCGGCGGCTTTTGGTGTTGGCCCAAAACGCAACGCGACGCAAAGCAATGCCAGAAACGCAACGCAAGGAAGGCACAAGAGGGGAAGGGGAGTGAGGAGTGAGGAGAGGGAAAAAGAAAGGCCGGGACAAAACAAAGCTGGCCAAAACACGACTAAAAAAGTGTTGCATAGCGCAAGGGGAGTTGCCCACTGTGTGATAGGCCCACACATGCAGCTGTGTGGGTGTGAACCGCCGAGCGTTAGCCTTGTTGTTTTAGTTGCCTTTGTGGATGCGAAGGCTCCGTCTCACTCGGCCGCATGGCCCTCTCTCTGTCGCTCATGACTAGTTAGTAGGTGGGCTAAAAAAATGAAGGCAAAACGAGGAGCACAGGACCACAGGACAGACACACGCACACACGCAGTGCTGCTCCTGCAGCTGCTGCTGATGAAGATGACCAGCGCCATGGACATGGCTGTGGACATGGACGCGGACGGAAGTCCTCTCTAACCAACATCCCAGCAGCAAATACAAGTGCAGCAACAGCAGCAACAACGACGCCACAGGAAGGCGTCGCTTGGCCCACTCCCATTCTGCCGTTTCCGCCAAGTTCGGTTTGCAGCACGCAGCAAAAATGAACAGGACTAAAAAAACAGAAAACAAAAAAAACAAAAAAAATAGAAAAAAGCGGGCAGCAAGGAGATGGAGGAAGAAATTTTGCGAAACGCAAAAAATGGCACAGCGCAGCAGCAGCTTTCTCTGTCGCCGCTGCCGTCTCTCTCTCGCTCCGCAGCGCCAAAACAGCGAAAACGTAAAAAAATGCTAGAGGAAAAAAATCAAAACAAATTTTTTAACCCCTTCACAGGCAACTGGGCAGCGACGTCGACTGCGGCGGCGGCTGGGAGTGGGAGTGGGGGTGCGAGGTGGGGGCTCTTGGGGTGGGCGGATTGGGTGGCTTAGCCGCCGCCTCTATGCAGCGTAAAAAAGTGCAAAAAATTAGGCGGAAAACGTTAAAACATTTTTTTCTGCCCCCTGCAATTGCACGTCCTGGCCATCCTAGAGGACTCGAGAGCCCCGAAACCCACTCCCAAGCCCGAATCCGTACCCCAAAGCGCGTTTTGCACAATGTAGCAACCTTTGCCGGGGGTCTGGTCCGGCTCGGTTCGGTTCGGTCTGGACTAGCTGCTCCTGCCCATCCTCGCAAGACATCCTGGATTCCAGGCCCCCACTCCTTCACCTTGGTTTAGCGCTTTTTTTCCACTTCTCCTGCATTTCATTTTTATTTAGCTCCTTTTGGCCCCACATCTTTTTAGTCATGTTGCCACTGTCTGCTCCTATTGATTTTTTTCGCATTTAGTCAAAAAGGGAAACAAAAATGAACTAAATTTTTATTTTTTCGTGTTCAAATGTTTGACCATCCGCACTTGTGTTTCATCTTCAGCGATGCCCTTATACCTTGGGGTATTCTTATTTTTTTGACAGAACAAGGATAACCTTTACCTAACTCCTTGAGGGTGAGTTAAAATAATAGCTAAAACTTATCACAAATAGTTTTAAAGAAGGATATTAAATAGCAGAATATTTTAGACTGTTTGATAATTAGTTAATACTATTTGGTTTATTCCAAAGAGAGGCTTAAAATTATAAGTGACTTTGTTAAAGAAATACATATCTGTTGTTATTTAATACCTTAAGTTAAACTTATATACTTTTCTGGCCACCTCTGGAATAAGATTACCTATCAATTTAAATTAAGATGGCGTTATTAACACTAATCTTCTAATAAGCTAATAATTCTCCCAAAAGAGTATCCAGAATTTGTATAATCTCTCAGAAACCTTTCGCTTTTGCTTATTTTTTTAACGCCAAAGTGCAGCTTCGTTGGGTTCTGAGGTTAGAATAGGTTGTCTCTGGGTTCTTGTTGATTTTGTTGCTGCACAAAAATTGTGTCCAACTTTGTTGCAATTACTTTAAAAAATTGAAGTTGCTTGCGGTTTCGGCGGTTCTCCTTTCCGCCCTTTGCGAGCATTTTTTCCGCTTTCCCAATACGACATGGGTCCGTGACTGGCCCCATTAGTCAGCTATAGCCTCGGATACAGAATTGGAGTTGGCAGTGGAGCTGCAGTTGGAGTTGGCCTGTGGCCGGTTTGTTTCGCTTCGCATTTCAATTTTCACTTTCCTGGTTGACGGTTTTTTGCTCTAATTGAAGCGTAAGTATTAATTGCAAAGCTTTGTTTTCCAACGTGCCGCGGTTAGAGGTTGGTTTCCCTTGCGAAATATATACATATATATGTGCTTCAAAAGGATATATAATTCATTTACATGGCAGCCGTGGACTCCCGACTAACTAATCTACTTTGCAGCTGCGCTGAGCTCTGGCGAAAATTAAGTGCGAAATTAATTAATGAGCTTCTTTAGCGTCTTTGCTCAGCTTGTCTCGCTCGGCCAACTAATTTCGCTAATGCAAGTGACAACAACAAAAAAATCCCTGACTGTTGATGCAGCCAGGGGACGGCCTTTGTTAAACTTTAAAAATTAATTAACTACGAATATCCTTTAAGAATCGTGCGGGTGTAGCAAAGTTTTAAATGGGTTTTCCAGGACTCGCTAACGAGTCCATTCAATGGCTGTTCGCCGAGGGGGCGGGCTGGCCAACCGACCAACCGACCAACCACCCAAGGTGAACCTTTCTGCCTGGACACGTCGTCGTCCTTGGAGACAATCACTCTCCATTCAAAACAATAATTTCGCTGTTCCCTAAAAAAATGTTGGGAAACTCGCTGAAGCTCAATGAAAAGCAAAAAGAAAAACAAAGAAGTCGCAAAGGAAAGAAAAGCTCGGCAAAAACAGGGGAGGGTGAAAAACACCAACAAAACAATGTTTAACGCGTCGCGCAAAGAAAAACTTGTTTACATCTTGAAAAACGCAGAAAAAAGAGGCAAGGAAAAAATGTAAGATTTTTTTAAACACCGTGGCACGCGAGCAGAGAGCAAAGCGTTTTGCTAAAAATTCGCAGAAGGAGACAAGCAAAAAATAAAAAATAAAAAACAGAGCGGGGTAAAAAAGGAAAAGTGCGAAAGGAGGAGATGGAGTCGCCGAGGCTCAAAAGGATTTTTTCAGCGTCGCGTCTGCTTGGGCAAATGGAAGGGGCCAAGGGCTTAGAAGCGCTGCCTTGGCCAACAGGCGGCGAAGGGGTCTGCGAGTTGGCCAGCACAGTTGTTGGCCCGAAGTTCTGCCCAGTGAAAGTGCAGGCCAACGGGGAGTGGGAGTGAGTTGGCGGCGTAACGAATTGTCGCTGGAATTGAAAAAGGGTTGATTGCTGCTGGCAAGTCACTGGAAATGGGTTCGATAGCAGAGCCAGAGTTCACCTGGCCCGGCACTCAAGGGTTAAGGTCGCTGTCTTTGGCAGCTGAACTTTGGTTAACTTTCGCGGCAGTTTCCTAGAGAAACTGGAGTTTAAAGTCCAAGACGTGTCCGAGATACCAGTTAAAAGTAGAGAAAAAGTAACTAGAAGGTCTGAAAAATCTGAAAAAATACATTTAAAATTAGACAGCAATCCAATTAGGGCTCCCGCTTCATTCTCACTGGCAGCTATCACTCATTTAATTCACTTTGCGCGGCAAGTTTGCTTGCATATTAATTATGACGCAGCTCCATTGGTCGGGGGTCAGCGCCACCTAGTGGCTGCACTTGCCAACTGCAGAGTCAACTAGAAAAGTTTTCCCTTCTCCACAGTTTTCCATTTTCCACCCCCTCTCCACGCTGCCTTGCACTTGCCTTATCCCCGGAAAGTTAGTCCATGGAACGGAAAAAAACAGCAAGGCGAAGTTCAGCGACAAGTCGAAAGTTGCTGCACTGCCAGAAATAGTTGTATTACTTGCTGATTTCGATGGGAGTTTATGAAAAATTTGAAATTCTTTGACTAGATATATCTTTCCTTATTTTCGCTAGAAAACTATATCCATTGAATTGATGATTAAATTTACACCAATGCCTCGCTTTACGGCTTAGATATATTCCCCAAGACTGGGCCGCAAAGCGAGGATAATAAATCAATAAGTCAATTATTCTGTAGATATATCAATACAAAAATAAAAGATTATTTTTGGCACATTATAGGCCGTAAATCGAAACTGCATATAGAGCAGCCGTATAGCGAGTTATAGTTTATATTGTATTAAAAGTAATCAGAATGTAATTCCAATCAGTCCTTATACCATTTTCCCTGTAAAATATTATTAGAATACTAAACTATAATACTAAACTATTGTAATGATATTTTACAGGGAAAATGGTATCAGGACTGATTGGAATTTATTCTATATATAGTAAGTATTTCTCTGAGTGTGGCTGAAATGAGCCAAAGTGACAGGACCCCTCCTTGACTTTATAGTATCTAATTCCGGGCGTACTCACATCAACGTTGCCGTTCCACATGTAGTGCATGCCCACGGCGCTGGGATCGTGGTGCGTCTGGCCGGTCATGTGCTCGGCCATCACGGCGCTCATCCAGTGGACCAGTCCCTGGGTGGGATTCTGGCCCTGGACTCCGCCGATCGGCATGTTGGCGGCGGCGGCGGCGGCAGCGGCGGCGGCCACAGCGGCGGCCGTTGAGTTTGAATTGGGGTTCTGATGGGAGTGGGAGTGGGAGTGGGCGTGGGAATGGCTGTGGGCAAGGGAGTGCGGATGGGAGTTGGAGCTCTGGTTAGAGTGGGGCTGCGGAGTCGAGTCGCTCTCCTGACTTTTGCACGTGGCGGCGGCTCTGACCGCGTCCGGCTCGGACGGTGGTGACTTTATGGAGCTGCCAAAGTTTGGACGCGTCTGTGATGCGGGTTGGGTTTGATTCAAATTAATTGCGGACACTGGTGTCGTCTCGTGGGGCGGAGTGGGTGGTGTGGTCGGGTGGGTGCTGACGACCTCGTTGTTGTTGCTGCTACTTGACCAAGAATACCCACTGTTGATGTTGTTGTTGTTGTTGTTATTGTTGTTGTTGTTGTGGGGCTTCTGCAATGAAAAATGGTTTGTTTTTACTGTGAAAAAAGGGGTTTCGTCAAACATTTGTAAATTTCGTTGGTTAATGTATTGAGAAAGCAAAAAAAAAGAAATGGTTTTTTAATGACATTCATACCGTGTACTGTGTGGGCACGGGGGTATTTTATATTCTTACAAATGTATGTAAATTGCCCGACAGAAAGGTTTGCGTCAATTGCATATTTTAAATACTCGGAAAACCAAAATTACAAATATATTTTATACATTCCAGCTGAAAGTTAACTTGTATTGATTGAATATAATACAAAAGAGCAATCATTGTATTATTTTTCCCATCTCTTCTATTTTAAATAATGTGTTACTGTTGAAATTAATAATTAAAAACCTACTTTTAGTTATTTAGAAATAGACTTGTTATACTTTTTCATTTCTTTTAAATTTATATCGCAATCATACTCTAACCATTTAAACCATTTGGGTTCCTGGAAAAACAAGAGCTTGAAATATATTCGATTACTAAAAGAAAAAATATCCCTATAAGTCAGCACTTTAAATGAATTTTTAAAGGAACGGCTTGGACTCCTCACTCATAACAATATTGTTAGTCAATTAATCAGACTATCTGTAAGGGTCTTGGCTTTAATAAAAACAAAACACAGTGACATGCTTCTGTATAAAGTTTACAAGTTTATTAAACCTACAACCTTGTAATCAAGATAAGAACGGTTCTTACGAGAGACTTTAATTACTATATTAATAACCTTCCTGTCACGCTTAGATAGAGATTTAAGGATAAGCAGCTGTAAGTTCCTGTGACAATTAAGCCCTCAATTGTTGGACCTATAATGTCATTTAAGGGTTACAAAGTACAGCGAACTTCAATTACACATGAAGCGAGTGTAGACACAGGAAGGCATTGTTTTTATTCGGTTTTGGGTCCTGCGCATCCCAAAATAATCAAAAGTAAACCCCTTGCAATCCCATTTATGTCCCTTCATTAACTTCTTCTCACATTCCCATACTAACATTCTGTGCGGGGTTCAGTTGGATGACGGGCTTGCGGTCCTCCTGGCCGGCATCCTCCTGCTCCTGGTCCTGGTCCTGGTCCAGCTCCTGCTCCTGCTCTGGCTCCGGCTCCATCTTCACCTGACCATTCTCCGCGAGGAGGACCGCCGTGGAAAATAACAAATTGCCAGGCGGCTGGGAGCGGGACGGAGACGGTGCTGACTCGGGGGCGGGGCTTGGGGACGGCGTTCCGGTGTAGATTTTGTGATGCTTTTGTTGCTGGAGAACGGCGCTGGCGAAGAGGCTTTTGTAGAATTCGGCGGGCGTCAGGAAGGGAGAGGGCGCGGAGGCAGCCGCGCCGGGGGTGGGCGGTCCAAGGGCGGCCATGTAGCCGCCGCCGCGCTTCAGCTGATCCTTCAGCGTGTCCATGTCCGGATGGCCGTATTTGGCAATGAGTTCGTGCATGACAACAGACTCGGCAGCCCTCCAATGTAGGCAACGCTTTTTGTTGTTCCCGCTCGACGGTTTCACTTTCGCATGGAATGCGGTGCGGGGAAGCCCCGCTTACAGCAATTTATCTAACTGAAACGGAGTGTGTTTGATTTTCCCCCCCAAACACACACACACACGTGGGGCACACGGAGAGGAAAACAAAAAGTTGCCAGCCAAATTTGATGTCTTTTTATTTTGGCTTAACTTTTATTTCATTTTAGATGGGTTTGGGGGCGGCGTGCAGTTTGAAACTTTTTACGCTTCCAGCCCTATTTTTTTCTGTTTTAGATGCACACGAAATTGAAACAAATAGAAATGATTTGCCACCAGAAACTTGCCACCAACGACCTTGAAAAAGTTTTGCCGGCTGGCTGTATCCTTTCTTTTTTTTAGAATTTTTATTTTTATGAGTTTTATGGTTTTCCTCATGATGGACATGTGTAGAGATTCGCTTTTACTTGCATATGTTGTCCCTTATTTTTTCGTTGACGCTTTGGTGTTTTGTGTTTATTGTTTAGTAAACATTTCGTTGGAGCTTTGCTGCGCCCCTGTCCCCGTGTCTGCGTTTTGATTTATTTGCTCAGATGGCCGGCTTTTGTTTACTTTTCATTTTGGATTGTTTCATTTTGTGGCCGGCGCTTAGGTTTTACTTTTTTCGGTTGGTCGCGATATCCAAATGGTGGGCGTGTTGTGGCGTTAAGTTATCCGTCAAATGCAGTATGTTTTGTTTGGCTTTGCAATGTAAACGCAACTTTTTTGGACCTTGCTTACATTTCTGATGTTTATTCGTCAATAATTTATTTGATTTGATTCAGATTTTAAATATTGCTTGTTAGTTATTTAAGGGCGTTTATTTATTTAGGAGTAGGTAGGTTTGACTTATGTATTAATAGTTTGAACTGGTTGATAGGAACTTTCCGTTGCAAGTTAGGTTGATTTTTTAGAGGATTACATTGTTTCCTTTATTTTATTCACATTTATAAGGAACTTTGCTTTAGCTTTGCATTGTTTAACTAAAAGTTGCCATGGTGAGATGTAAGTATCGATCAGTTTGCACTTTTGTAAGGAACTGTGTTGTAAGTAGCTTTAGGATTACATCCTTAGATTATTTTATTTATCTTTCTCCGTCTTATTACATTATAGTCCGATTGGGTTCACACTGCGGATGAAAGTAGTCAAGTGAGACTTTGCTATTGTGTCACATCACGTATACGCCACGCTGAACGGCCGGTATATCACGTATACGCCACTTAAAGTCGCCGCTAAACATTTTCTGCACCTTCATTGAAGACTGATAAGAGAGGATTCGTGTGTGTGTGTGTGTGTGTGCTTGGGGTGTTTGTTAGTTGGTCTCTTGGACGTGTTTTTCTGTGGGTTCCCGCGTGTCTGTCTGTCCGCGTGTCCGTCTCCGTTTTCGTGTCCGTTTCCGTTTCCGTCTGCGTCTCCGTCTCCGTCAGCGAGCGTGGGATAACCTGCAACAACTGAGAAGTTCCGAATGGAACTCAAAGTGCAGCTGCTGAAGGCAAAAGAAAATGGCGAGCGCGCGCGAATGCTCCATATATATGTAAGTGTATGTGTAAGGGCACACACACACACACACACAAGAACACTTTGTGTGTGGCCCTCTTGTGTGTTGGGAATGTTTTGTTGCTCCTCGTAACCTTTCTTTAAGCTCCGCCGCTCCTGTTCCCTCTGCTCCAGCAGTTCTTGTTATTTCCGCCCCTTTTTTATTTTATAATTCCTCCCCTTGCAGCCTTGCACCCCGTGCATCCCCTGCTCCCTTTTTTATACAGTATGCACACTGCCCGTTATAAAGACATACATTTGCAGTTTCAGCGCGCACTGCAGCATTTTCTTGGAAGAAAAGCGAGGAAACTGCAAAAATAGAAGTAGAAAATAAAGCTGAATTTGCGCGACCAGCGGCGGGAGGGGGCGAGGCTGTGTGTGTGCCAGATTGATTTTCTTTCATACAGTTTGCTCATGTTTGTGATTTTTATTATTTTGATTTTCCCCAGATCGGCATGTGTTTGTGTGGGGGTCCTGCACATTTCCTAAGAGGTCCTGTGTGCCTGATTTTTTATCCAAAAAAAGAGCTGTGTTAGCCGTAGGCGTAGACAAGAATAACAGCGCTTGGCAATTCCTTTCACATTTGACGGAACTTGAGACCGAGCCAAAGCCACATCAGCCTGCCAAAACGTGAAGAGCTGCTGGAAGGATCTAGGTGTATCCTGAGGTCCACAAAATGTGAGCCTTATTGGATAGTTAAAGTCTAATTAAAAGCTTATATAGCTCGGACTGAAAAGGGGGGTAATAGTAATGAGGTAACAGGATATGAAGCCTTAGGTGTAGTTTTTTACTTTAATCATTTAAATTAATTTCATAAATAAGGCTATCAAGACTACTTGTTTTCCCTGAAATGGATTGTGGTATTAAGTAAGAATATAACTCTTCTTTACCATACTGAAACTAAGGTAGTATTAATATGAATATATTATACTAAACAAGACCCAAGAGCTCAGCTAGATTCTTTATGCACTTTGAGAGTGGTTGAAGGAGCTGTCTTTAAAATTTCTGAATGGAAGTGTCCTCTTTACCTATCCTCTCTTTAGGTATATGTAAAGTTATAACAAGATGCAAGGAAAAGCTTAAGATAGCTAGGAGAAGAATTAAAGAAAGAGGTACCTAAAGCCTTGGCTATAATCTTTCCTTAACAGCCTTAAACGAGTAAATGGTAATAGTTAGACTTGTAGAGAAGTAGTATGTATATTTATCCTGCAAGCTTCATGTCCTAGTAGTCTAAGTTCTGTTCTTTGGAAGGGTGTTCCACTTCCCCCCTGAGTCTAGTGACTTCCGTCCTAATTGCAGTTTTGCAGCCCTGCCTACAGTGTGCGTGGCGCCATTTGGCTTGCTGCGGCCGTTCAAGGAAAAGGATACGGATACGGACACGGATACGGACACGGGCACGGGCAAGGATACGGATGCGGACGCGAGCGCGGCACCGCGACCAATAGATTTGGCCAAGCCCGAGCGAACTGAAGACAACGACGGCTGCAGTCCCGCCAAAGGCAACAAACTCTTGCCACATGCAACAGTCGCAGCTGCTGCGACGCGGCCGCGACGCCGGCCGAGGCAGCGACTGAGGCAGCTGGTGGCTGCGAAAAAGGAAAACAGACAGAGCGGAAGCGAGATCCGGCGACTTATGGCCATGTTTGTTGTACGGGTAAGTAGCAGCAGGACTACCAGCAGCAGCACCAGCACCAGCAGGAGCCGGAGCCGGAGCCGGAGCAGGAGCAGCGAAATGGCGCGCGCGAAAAGGAAACTCAAGAAGTAGAGCTCGGAAAAGCAGCAGTAACAAACACACACACACACACACACTCACACGCGGACATAAAAAAGCCAAGTAAAATGGTATTTTTTCTTGCACATGAAGCAAAAAACGCCAGCAAACTGAAAGAAATACATTGCAGGCGTCGAGCAAAAAACGAAATAATAACAAAAAGTTGTAAAAGAAAAGCGAAACCGTGTGATGTCCTGGCACACTCACTCACACACACACACAAACACACACACACAGGCACACACTCGTACAGATGCCAGCAGAGGAAAGCGCGGCGACGACACATCGAAGAAAGGACGAAAACACTCAGCGCTGCAAGCGTCGCTGCCGGCGCCGCAGCCTCGGCCAGCGTCGCTGCCTTGGCCATATCCGTAGATATAGCCATAGCTATAGCGTCCTGCTGAGCGTCCTCCTGGCCCCGTTAACATTTCACGAGCGCCAATTTCTTTTCCTTCATTTTGTTTATATTATTTCCCTTTTTTCCCTCCCAGCTGAAGCTCGTTGTTGTGTTTGCCGCTGCTGCGCTCGCCGTGCAATTTCTCGGAATGTTTTTCTATTATTCGCTGCAATTTTTCTCCCTTTAAACGGAGCTGCGTCTGCGAGGCAGCGGGAATAGCCTTCAAGTATTATGTATTCCGAAGGCAAAACAAGATCGAGGTTACGAGAAGGGAGTACCAGGGATTGAACTTTGATTAGGTTCTTTTGTAATGCTTACAGTCGCCATAGAGCCTTCGGGTTTGGTAATAGTTTAAGAATTGCTTTCAACACAAATTGAACTTGATAATAATAATAATAATATTAATAATAAAATAGGTACTTAAAAATTGGCTTAACAATGTCATTATATATCCTTTTACTAAAGTTTCCTGACTGAATTTATAAAATAACTTATGCTGTCATAAAACAATAACCCTTAAATGTAAAGGGTCATCTGAACATATATATACTCATCTAAGAACCTTATAATAGTCTTATAATGATCGGTATATAAGTGGCTTGATCTGTATTTAAATATTTGAACTGGTTATAAATAATATTTTGATCTTCTTACTTCATAAGAAATTTCTAAGACATCATGATATTATATATATTTTAGTTTCGTAAGAATATCAAAATTAATGTCTTAAGTTTAAATTTAGAGAGTGTAAAAAGGTACTAAAAACACCCATTTAGCTTGCATATTTTTTCTAAATATTCATTCCTCAAGATGACAGAGTGTTATTAATAAACCACGATCTTTGTTTGTCTTTTGTCCAGCGTTTATTTCCCACAGAATTTGCCTGGCCCTACGCCCCTTCCTGCCTCCCCCCGCCATCTATCTCTTCTGGTAGATTTCAAAACTATATTAAGATTACTTTCTGGCCATGAGCATTGTGCGACCCCTACAGCCACCGCCCCCACCAGCCACCACAACAAGGACTTCGAAGTGCAGTGGCTGCACACAGCTGCAGCGCAGCAGCAGTGCAGCTAGCGTCGCCGTCGACGCTTCCCCAAAACTAAATCCTGTCCAGGAGCATATGTTTTTATGTGCCAGTGCTGGTGGGCTGCCTTCGTGTTTTCCTTTTATGTTCAAGGATTTTCAGCTGCCCCTTGTTGGCAGCACACACACATACTCGGGGTCCTTCTTAAGCGTGTATTTACTTGGGGGTGTGAGTGTGGAAGGGCTTTCCTGATAAGCGTAAGAAACGTGCGTTCATTTTGCATTGAGAAAGCAGCAGGAGCAGCACATGATACTGCCCTTTGAGATACACTCAGCGCTGGACAGAAAGGAGTCCTCTCTGATAATTTTCAGCGGTAGAAAGCGTATGCGTATGTGTAATAAATGTCCTTAATTGCTTATTTAATTTTTGTTAGAGGTTACGATTAGATAAAAAGGATAAAAACAAGCTAAAATGCCGATTTTGTATATTTAGAATTATATTAAGAGCCACAAGTTGCCAAAATTGAAACTAAATATTAATATTATTACTAATTTGGAAATACTATTTGTATTTAATTAACTTATGATATTCTACCAATAATTACCCATTTATTGATCCTAAAAACACCTTTCAACAAGTGGCTAGTCCCCAATCTTCTTCAGCCCTTTATGCACCTGTTGAATGTCCTTTCTTTGCCCTTAAGCCACTTGGGGAGAGTCATCAAGTCAATTGCCATTAGTCGGCGAAAAGCTTTGAAAGCCTGGCAATTATGGCGTATCCTGTGCCAGAACCCAGCGACCAAAGTATCCTTTCACCCCCATAAAAAGGCAAGCAGTGCGAGCTTGAGCCTTTTACCCCCGAAAAGACTCGAAAGCCCGCGCTCTCTTACTTTCCCCCAAAAGAGAAATCGAGGGAGAGAGTGCTCTTTCTCGCGCTCTTCGTGTTGGGGGCGTGTTTGTTTTCGTATTTTTTCCACTCGCCTGCCACTTGTGTGTGCCGCTTTTTGCCCCGCTTGGCTTTTAAGTGTTATTGGATGATTTTATGGAAATTGATTTGGAGCACGCCCACTTTCCTGGGGTTGCGTGAAGCGAGTGGACACGGGGAGAGTGGCGAGGGGAGGGCCAAGAGGACAAGTGCAGCAGCTGCTCCAATGGGACGCTAACCAATAATTTGACATAATAACATTATCCATACACTGAGCTAAAATCAAGCACTAGGATAGGCCTAGCTATAGTATATAAGGTGAACTGGGATTTTGAGCGATCAGCTCAAAAAGGGTAAAGATAAAAATACATTTTAATAGTTGGTATTTAAACACAACAATAATTAGTCCTTAAAACATTGTAGAAAGAAAAAAACGTCGGAAAATTTGATCCACAAATATCTATGTATAAAATATATAATATATACCCTATGCAAAAAAAAATAAAATAATAAATAACTTAAAAAGTATAGGAGCAATTAGTTTTAGGCCTAGCGATACCAAAAAAAAAGCTTAATATTATTACTTTATCACTAAAATTACCCACTTCTACTTCACTTCTGCAGTATTCTTATTTTTTATAAGAAACTGTATATATTTTCTAATGAATTGTTACTTTTCATAAATTGCATTTGCCTTTGCATTTGTCATTTTTATATATATATTATATTTTTTATAATTGGATTTTTATGTGACATATATATAGAGTCACTTTCGGTAGACATCTAAAAAAAACCATAGCGAGCCAACTTCATTTTTAATAGCACATTTATATACACTTTATATTATTGCAAGATTTTGAAACTTCCTATAGTATATGCACTTCTTTTCTGCTTTTATCTTGTTCAATAAACAACTTGTTTGTTCTATTAAAAACTGAAACAAATCAAGCTTATGCAAGTTGATATTAAAGTTAATTAAACTTAAGCATTACTCAATTAAAAATTAATAAATACTAAAGCGGACTTCGCTGGATGAATGGCCTGTTGATGTTGAACATGAAAATAAATATTCCCTCATATAAACTCAATACAATACAACGCAATAATTCAATATACCAATAATATCGGATATAAAAATATGTGAACAGCTGTACTAAATATATATATCCTATTACTGCTTATAAAAACATATATTTTTATGGAGAAAACGACATATTTGATTTGGTAAATAATCCTTTATAAATGTACATATATTGCAGGTATGCCATACTTGTTTTATTACCTATTATTTTATCTACCTAATATTAAAAAATGCAGATTTCCATATGAAATTTCTATTCTATTTTTAATATGCCTTAATTTTGATCTTAAGGACTCCCAGTTCTCAGCATAACTCACCCGAAACGTGTGCTCCACGGAACAGTCCAGGCTCAGTGCGTAGTCCTCGACGACGGCTCCCAGCGAGGATGCGGATGGCTCGCCGAAGACCTGCTCGATCTTGATGGGCGGGCTGGGCAGCAGGGGTGTGGCACTACCAGCTCCTCCGACGGCAACGGATGCGGCGGCAGAGGCGGCTGCAGCGGCGGCGGCTGCGGCGGCGGCAAAGGATCCCTCGACAATTATAGGCGATCCGTGGCCACCGGTTGGGCAGACAGGCGGGAGCGGACCTGGACCGTTGCAGGGCGTTGGCGGGGCCGGGCAGGGAGTGGGCGTGGCCGGGCCCTGGACATGGCCATCGTGGTAGGGCGTCACAACGAAGGAGGGGTACGAGCGGAACTGGTGGTAGTCGCTGTGATTATGGCTGTGGGTGCTGCCGTGAGGATGATGCGCCAACTGAGGTCCTTTGTACCAGGTACCATGCATAATCATTTAATCGGTTTCTCCCAAGCGAAATCCACTTTTGGGGCACTCAAAATACGTTTTCACTCGGCTTACACTTTTGATTTAAATAGTTATATTTTTTAATTGGTAGTCTAAATCACTTTCTCTGCCTAAAATGGTCAAATGGTTAACTAGCATTCACTAAACTTAGACAAGAAAACAGCTTACAAATCCATTAACAACAATATGTAAGCTTTGTTTTATAATAAAGTTAGTTTGAGGGGTGAAAAGTTGTCTGTTCATCGCAATTAGTTAGGAAAATTATTTGGTTGTTTGCCATATTCAACTACTGAGGAGATATGAGTAATGAGTTTTTTTCGACTGACTTAAATTCATAAATATATTTCTGCAGTAAGAAAAATAAATTTTATCGATAATTAAATAGTCGCGTTTTTTGGCAGAAGAAACAAGGGATTTTTTAATTGGAAATTATTATACTTAAGAGGAGAGTTTGTATCTTTTTGAAAACCTTTGAAAGGATTGCTCTTTATATTAATAGTCCCAATAATTAAATCCAATGAAAACGAATTATTTAATCATTTGTTCTATTATATCTAAATAGTTTATTATCTACTTAATTTATTGCACCAAAACAAGATCATTAATCACTTATTTACCAAAAAATGCTAGTTAAGAGATGTATTTAAAATATTAAGCATTATAAATGGGAAAGAAAAGTATAGATATCATTAAAAAAAAATTTCTATGAAAGGAACTGACTTTATCTATTGATTAAAATGGAATGAAAAATAATAAAAAATCCCTGATAATTATAAGATAAGATATGGTATCACAATCAAGTCCGTAACATATTAGTTGACCTCCAAAAATACTTTAAATGGCTTTCCTCCCTTATTTTAATTGTCAGTTTTAAAGACAATCTCCTTTAATATTTTTTTTAAGATCTTATATAATTTCTGTGTTACTTTTTAACCATTTGACAATTACTTTTAACGTTGCTTTGGCGAAATTGTAGTATACACAGATATACAATTTGATATTCCGATAACTGTCGTATTTAGCACTCGTAAAATTCGATATTTATCGATATTCGTTCACTGGCATTCACTCGAACCGCGCTCAGCTGATCGTGATCGTGATCATTAACGTAATTATTCAGCAACGCACCGAAACACGTTTATTGCTGCCTCGAATGCGTTGACACTTGGCCAATACGGGGCGAACCCTTTTTTCGGAGGGGGCTGGGGCTGCGGCTGGCAGGGTGTTGTGATCGCAATTTGCAAACTGCACTCGGGCCTCGATTTTAATTGTGATACAGCTGCACTCGCGGAATGGCGAAAATGCATTGCACTTGCGACAGAATGCAGAATTCCTGGCAAAAAGACGCGAACTCGAAGCCGAACCAGAACTGCAGCGGAGTGCACTTGGCTGGAACGCGCGCGCGAAAGTGGACAGTGGCCGGCCACTTGGGTTTGGGCCAGGTTTAATTTGGCTTTCGGCTGCTGGCTGGTGCTGGCTAGTGCTGGCTGCTGGCTGCTGGCTGCTGACTACGGGCTACTGACTTGGCGAGCAGCGGCAAAAAGTTGCTGCCAAGCTCGCAAGAATTCCGAACTCGAATGCTGAGTGCGGCCACGAAAAAAAGCATTCAAATGCCTCGCACTCGCGCCAAATCGCAGCGCGAGCTCCCTCTCTCTTTCCCACGCGGGCTCCGGCTCGCTCTCCCTCGCCGGCCGAGTGTCGCTCGCTCTCGCTCGCTCGCCCGCGTGGGGAGAGGCTTTGGGGCAGACGGCGACGCCTGCGCAGCCGCTTTTTTACTCCTTTTGCTCTGCTCCACTGTCGTCGTCGGGGGGCAAAAACTGGTTCGCTCGCTCCCTCTCTTAACAGCAAGCCGCTCTCTCAGACTGCCTCTCTCGCCCTCTCTCTCTCTCTGTTGCTCCTCAAAAAAATTGTTTGTGGTTTTTCCTCCATCTCGCTTTTTGCCGGCATGTCGTCTCTTGAGCAACTTTGATTTGATTTTGGGCTTTTTGCTTGAGTGGCTTTTCTTTTCTCTTGACTTTGAGCATGAATGAGCATATTGCATGTTGCACGTTGCACGTTGCACGCTGCACGCTCTACGCTGAATGCTGCGTCCGTTTTTATGGCTGAATCTTTATGGAAAAAAGTCGGGGGCGTTGTAATGACTAAAAATGAAAGTTCACATCCGTCACTGAAGGCAAGACCGTGAATTAATCAATAATAGGAAGTTGATTAATTGACTATCACGCCTATAAATTTATGTAGGTTTTTCTAATATTTTGAAATGATTTTATAATGCATAATTTTTAAAACTAACTACAAGCTATTTTCTAATTATAGAAGTCATATCATTACCTTTTAAATAGTGTTGAAAGTTGCTGTTGAATTGTTAAGATGTTGATATGTTATATATATGCTAAAGCTATGTTGTTGATTTGTTTCTGATATGTTGCTAACATGTTCTTGATATGTAGTTGATATGTTGTCGAGCTGTTGAGTTATTTTTGAGCATTTGTTGAGTTGTTGTAGAGATGTTGTTAAATTATTAAGAATAAAATATGCAGCAAGTTAAAATATTTCTTTCTTACAAATAACCATTAAATATATACATTTACATCTATAATCTATTCAAATTTTCTGCATCTAATGTCAATCTGGAAATAGGAATAAACTTAATGTCTCTTTCCGATCCCCCAAATACATAATTTTCCACAGAAGATACATCACAAAAGGAAAAAACCGCATCCGCCGACCATTAGCCCATTGACCAACTTCGATGGCGCAGCTCCACGCGTAGTAATGAGTTTTTAATACATGTAATATTCAAATTAAAAATCCGCAAAAACTACCAAAGTCGGCGAAGTGGCAAACAAAAAGCGAAATACACTTTTTGTGGCTAATAATCGCACATATTCATTTCAGGCGGTGGCACTGAAAAAATTTCACTCATACGCAATGTAAACCAAGCTCAAGAGCAGCCGGGGAAAAAGCGGCGAGGCGCTGCTCTTAAAAAAACGAAGCCAGCAAAAACAGGAGAGAGCTGCGGGACAGAGAGGGCGTGAGTGTGCGAGCAGGGCGGCATGCAGGCGAAGGCGGTGGAATTTTTATTGGAGCACTTGGTTTATTTCTTTTTTCGCTGCTCGCCTCTCGATTGGCATCTTTTTTTGCTGCGAGTCTTCCTTTTTTCCGCTCTCTTGTTTTAATTTTGTTTTGTTTTTTGTTTTGTTTTCTTTTTTTTTTTTGTTTAGCTTGGACTTCTGACAAGGCATTTTTTATGGGCTCGGACATGTGTCGCAGGCGGCGGGTGGGAAGCAGGCAGCAGCAGATTTTTGGCTCAGTTCGGCTCTGTGACAACTGCAACTGCCACTGCCAAGCAACTGCAACTGCAACTGCAGCCATTCCTCGGGGGAAAAGGTCGAAATAAATGAAATTAAAATGCAAGTGCTGCATGGGAAGGCCGTTTTAGTTAGTTAATCAATGCAATTGGGCCCATCCACCTGGGGGAGCAGAACTTAATGCAACAGCACGGGGAGAAATAATGCCCAGAGTTCTCGATTTTAAATAAAAAAATTAAATCTTAATTTATATAAGAAAAATACAATAGAATGGCATTCTTCATAGAACATACAAACGAAATATTAACCCAGCTTGGCACTTAGTTTTAACTTATTAAGTAACTAATAACTTAGATAAAGGTTTTCGGGACTTTTTCTAATATATGATATTTATATAAATTGATTTAATGCTTCATAATCCTTGTAAAGTTGAAATAACTTATTTAAGTGTACAAGTAATTATTCTGACTCTAAGAATATTATATTTTTAATTGTGTAAAGTAAACTAGGCACAACTCCTAAATAAGAATGGCATAAATATTTAATGCTATTAGTTCTAAACTTGTAATATCTGTTTTCAATAATATATTGCATAAATTTAAGGCTAACAAATTTTGATTCTGCAGTAAATAATGTAAATCTTGGGTAGGGTTGGCCAATTTTTCAAAATTTTATAAGAGGTTATATCATTAAAATTTTCAAACATTGACTATAATTTTTTTTTTGTATTTCCAAACTAAATATGCAGATTAATTAACCAATTAAGGGTGCCTAGGCTTAGCTATAGTTATTTTTAAGTCTGACTTGTCAAAAAATTAGGCTATTAAATTACTGACTAAAAAATGCCTATATTCGAGGGTTTCTTGAGAGCATAATTCGGCCAAAAATTAAATTAAAGCCAAATGCCATATATTTTCCGATTCGCAGTTAAAATTCCAATTATTTAGCAATAAAATACCTAGAAAAATAAGAAATAAAATTTTGGCTAATTTTTCAAAAAATTATAAGGGGTTACATCATTAAAATTGTCAAAAATTGACTAAAAATTTATTTCTTTTAATTTCTAAACTCAAGATGCAGATTAATTAACCAACTAAAAACTACCAAAGAAAAGCTTTCCGAATTGAAATTAAGGCGGTTTTGGCAAAGTTATGGATATTTTTAGCTCCGACTTTTCCAAAAAATTATGGTATTAAAATGTCTACTCAAAAATGCGAATATTTTATGTCTTCTGGAGAGCATATTCTGGCCAACAATGATATGATAGCCAAATGCCATATATTTTTCGATTCAGCGTTAAAATTCCAATTATTTAACAATAAAATACCTAAAAAAATGAGAAATTAAATTTTGGCCAATTTTTCAAAAAAATGATAAGGGGTTACATCATTAAAATTGTCAAAAATTGACTAAAAATTTATTTCTTTTAATTTCTAAACTCAAGATGCAGATTAATTAACCAACTAA